>CM076584.1:510618933-510720630 GCA_034641835.2 Pinus albicaulis
CAATGTGAGGCCTAGATTCATAAACAAAATGTCACTTCCACAAGTGTGGTTGGCCTAATAATAAATCACAAAATTTGAGAGGAGAAACATCACACAATACCTCATATGTGAAGGGATTGATGCTGTAAGGGAGGTGACACTTCTGGCTGACGCGAAGATATCATCCTTAGTGAAGCCACCTGATGGTGTATGACTGCGGGTGTGCTATGGTTGGTAGGCCTGGACGCTTCAACACCTCTTCTGAAATGAGGTTATTTTCACTCCTGCCATCAAAAATTAACTACAACAGAGAACCCTTCACCCACATCTGTGGGTGGAAGAGGATACCCTTCTCATCTGGATATTCGGGCTCATCCTTTTGGATCTTGGTGGTCGAAATAATGGCACTGGGCTCCGCATCAATAATATGATTCCCTTTTTCATTCCCCTTATTGGATTCTAACTTAGAGTTAGAGCATGCATCTAATTTGGAGGCCTTCATCTCGGCCATCAATTATTGCTTGGCTCGACACTCACTTGTGTTGTGAGTGGAGTTCTTATGGAACTCATACCAATTTCTTGTGTCATTCTTTGTCTTCATGGTGATGTTATTTGATTGCGGCTTTGATGGGTTTTCCTGAGTCACCTCGCCTTGGATTTGACCTTTGTTCTGCAGTTTGGGGGCACATTTCCCTTACTTCATATTTATAGATCCAACATCATTCTTCTTCTGTTTAAACTTCTACTCGATCTTGACAACATATCAATAGATGGCACCGAGCGAGGAGATGTCTCGGAAATCCATTTCTTCCTAGATGTACTTATGCAAATAGTCATGGCACTTGATTACCAAATTCCACTTGGAATCCTTGATACCTAGCTTCATGCAAAGGGCATGAAAACCATTTGTGAAATACGACACATCTTAGTCCCTTCCCTGCGGAAGCATGGTCCAATTTATGTATTTATCTTCATAGCTACTGACATGGTAATATTGGTCCTTGATGCGGTCTCAGAAATAATTCCAAGTGGGTGCAATTGAAAACAATGAGGGTTCCCCCTCGTCCTTTTGCTCATAGTAGGTTTCCCACTATTCTCTGACATGGGAGTGCAAAAGTAATATTTTCCCGGTTGGAAAAGTCATGAACAAGAAAATAGCCTTCCAATAGATTTAACCATTTTTCTATGACGTTCGCATCTATCTGGCCTTCAAATATGGGAATTTCAAATTTAAATTGTACATTTAAAGGAGTGGCACGTCCAGAGTGGTTGCCAGATGAAGATCCATCACATGTGGGTAGCTGTCGAAGGATCTGAGTAAAGTTATCCATCATCATGTTCCTCTATTTCTTGAGGGCCTCCTCTAGCAATATTTTGGAAAAATATCCTACTCCCTCATCTTTATTTTCTTCCACCACGGAAGGTCATCGGGGTTTGCAAGGCTGATCTTGTAAAGGTTCAAATAGATTGAGCCCTAACTCCTTATACCTTGACCTCGTTGGGGACATGCAAAGAAAAATGGAGAAAGATAAATAAGCTTTGATACCACTGGTCCGAACTTATGCAGGAAAAAAATAGAATACTTATATAAAAAGAAACAAAAAAGTGTAGCAGAAATAAAACTTCATTTCATTAATATCAAAGAACTGAACTATGCTTACATACAAAATGGAAATAAACTAGCTCGAGTGATTGTAGCTTATGTCTGAGAAGAGATGTGGTAGCTACATGCCTCTGAACTGTGTTACAATGAGGCTCAAGGGCCTTTTTATTATTGAAAAACAAGGTAAAACTCTAAAAAACCAAAACCCTAACCGTAGGAGATGGAACACCAAGAGTTTGTGGGCCCCATTGGGGTTGGTTGAGCATCCAACTTCGTGGGGTTTTAACTTGGTCATATTATCTTCGTTTGGTGCATACGATACCTTATCGGAAATATCTCTCCGAGTACTATAGGATTTACTGTAGGCCCTTGCCTAGTGCAATGGACTTGCTGTAGACCTAAAAAAATTCCGTTTTAGGGGGTCAAAACTCCTCCAGAAATTCAAAACCCAAAAAAACTGCTAAAAATAGTAAATGTTGCTATAAATAAGGAAACCAATGAAACCGATTGGAAGTATAGGTGGAATAGGTGGGTTGCCACCAATATCCACTTGAATTAGGGTACTACCTGAATCAATCAACATTATTACATTTTTATTCTTGATATATCCTTATATCTTGAGAGTTTGAGGAGTGGTAATTCCCACCAATGAATTACAAGATATGATCATATTAATTTCTTCTTTTTCAACCCCTGGGGTTGGTTCTTGGTGTATATCTTCATCCTTCAATGTTTCTTGTTCCTTTTCTTCCTCCTCTTCATAATATGATTCATATATGTAAACTTGAGAGTTTATGATGAAAGTTGCAAGTGAAAAGTTTAGGGTTTTTTAGAAAATATGTCAATTAAATTAACACATAAAAATTAGCTCAATACCATAACAACATACACAAGACAACAAATGATGAAGGATTTCACCCCTCCTGGGATATATTTCTTGGTCCAACTTCCAATGTTGGGCCTCTTTCATTATGCTAAAAAATGTGTGTTTACATAAAGTTATAGTGCACAAAATACAAAAACAATGTATCTAATGGCTCCAAAATAGTAAAAAACCCCTAGCTGGGCTCTTTCTGCACTCAAAAAGGTCGAAAATTGACTAAGTTATGTTGCAGAGAAGTTTTTTTGCTAACTGTCCTCCAATTCATACCCACCTGCAAACTTTTCTAAAAGTTCCACCCTTTGCGGCCACATGGAGCGACAATTTTGTCTCATGCTGACGAGATTCTGGCTAGTTCAGCTGCAATTTTTTGAACCTTTAAATGCACTATGTTTCCCATGAACTGAATAAAAATTCCCTAAGTGGCACATTGAGCACTACCAAATCCAGTTTGTTTGAACAACAGACCGATTATTTTGAAACTTCGCACCCATTTTGTTAACCAAACCTGATTG
Source organism: Pinus albicaulis (assembly GCA_034641835.2). NCBI lineage: Eukaryota > Viridiplantae > Streptophyta > Pinopsida > Pinales > Pinaceae > Pinus > Pinus albicaulis. The sequence continues at coordinate 510,621,911 of CM076584.1, forward strand.
AACTGTGGTCATAGTCATGGTAACAATGGATTTTTCGATTGTGGTTGGGTGCCCGGAACCCTACCCAATGCAGGTTCCTCTTCCCACCTAACATAAAACTTACCGCAATAACAAACTCCTGCATGTGATGTGTTAACATTAACTGTTGGTGGTTTAACATAAAAATTGCACGACATAACTAACCCACTTGATTGTTATTGTAACTCGTGGTTTCGCCTATTTTTCTCATCAGGGTTACCATGCCATGGCATAAAACTTAACTCCAAAATTGTTCACACATTGTGGCTTCAAAACCACCAGTGTTTACATGTTAGTTAGCTTGGTGTTTGATACCTGTCATAACATTAAAACTTCAACATATATTTAACCCTGTTCATATGTACCATGCTTGGTGTTTAACCTTCGTTGGAGTTATAACCGACAAGCCAAAAATTTTGGTTTTGTAATATCATATATGGTTGTTACATATGGTTTCATAATATTATCATATGGTTTGTGTTATCATAAGGTTTGGCATATACATTGAACTATAACGTTGGGGTCAGGGTTAACCCCGGGCCCTCTCTACCCGCCACGTAGCGTGTTCGGGTGGAACGGGTTCCAGGGTTAACCCTGGTCCTTACCCCCTCCACCATGAAACTTAAAATAGAAGTGGGCCCCATATTTTAATAAGAACCAACTAAAGTGGGCTATGGAGGAATTTTTTGCTAGTTTATTGGTCACACGTTCAAATCATGTGGAGTCAGTTCGACCTCCCACCAAAATATTACACGGCTATTAGGAGGCCACGTCACTTCCAAGGATTGGTCCACGTGGCTACTCCTAATTGGTCCACACAAACACAAATTGAACCGATAGAAATACACCAATTCGAACCAATAAACGAATGATAATTTTCCTCATCCCATTGGATGATAGGAGGTACAATCAACCTGTATAATCACTGCCCAGTCAACTTACAGACTACTAACTGGGCATCCCTGCAACCAAATTCTTAAAATTTTAATGGTTTTCCAAATCGATAAAAACATGATATTAGGATCATCCAATATTTTTTTTGAGTGAAATGAGTTGTGTTGGATTAAGGGCAATGAGATCTTCGCTTTGGAATTGGTTTCGAGTCGTTTCAAGGATTTTTATGAGCATTAAATTGATCTACGTGATCATTCCTCCCCAATGAAAGCTTTTGGACCTCCAAAATCTAATTCTTAGTCAACAAATAGATGAGGGTACAACTCCCTCACCCTTCCAGACTTAATCCACTTAAATTTTCTTGGATTTGTGGCTTTGGTATTTTCATGAAATTATATCACTTTCCCTGATTTTGGAGTCCTTTCCTTGCTATAAAAAATGGCACATTGCTGTAATTTTTCAAGATTTCCAGAACATAAAACTTCCATTGAAGGAATATGAAAATTATTTCCTTGGTCTTCGATCAAAGGAAACTTATTCAATTTCAAATTGACTTCACCTTGAACACGTTCACCATGACGAGGCTTACCATGTCTGGCCTTGCAATTGGCTCGATTCTTTACCAAATGTGATTGCCATCGCCATGCACCATCCTTATTTAAAGCCAAAGCAATATGAAACCCACAAGAAGATGTTTTGGGACCAATTTACTCTTTTTCAAATAGCCTTTGGATTCTATTTTTTACCCCTGCATTCTTTAGCACTAACATCTTGTTCACACCAATGTTCAACAATGATGCATCCTGCTACAATTCCACTTCATGTTGTTTACCTCTTTTAGGTGGTAACATGTCAGACTCCTGAAAAATATTATCACATGAATTGGAAAAATAAATGAATTCATATTTCAAATTTTATTCATGTCCTTGAAAGGCTTCATTCTCAACATCATTGTGCTTGAACATTAACAATGCAAAATTCTAACTGGCATAAACAGTTCTCTTCATTTGTCCATCATTAAAAAGATACAAAATAAATTTCTTGATATGTGCTCTAATAATGTACTCAATTTCTTGAACAAATGATATTTATTCTCATGGCGATGAGAAATAACTCCCTTATTGTAAATATATGGGCTTCCCAAAACTATACCACATATATCAAACGAAAATACATTAAGTTCAACATCATCAAGAAAGTTTGCAGTGATTGCAAATCTAAGTATGCACTTCCTTGTCACTTTAATTTTGGATTCTCACATACCCAACCTAAAGGATAAGGTTTAGGATGAGGAATGTCCTTTAAATTAAAATTTTTGACAATGTCTTTAGAGATAATATTTACTTGTGAACCATTGTCAAACAATGTATCTATCTTGGTATGTTTTGAAACAACTCTAATGTGGAAAAGATCAATTCTTGTTTTTTCATATTGATTATCATTGAGACAATTTGAAGAACTAGTACTTTTAATGTCCTTACCTTTCAATCCCATGGTTGTGATCTTTGTTTCATCTCTGGAAATAGAACCTAAATTATGTTGTGTAGTTGCAACTATCTTTTCCTTCTCCTTGTTTTAAAACTTTGTGGGTCTCATCTTAGGATGAAGTTTCCAACAATGATATTCATCATGGCCCTCTTTGGAACAATGTTTGCATTTAAGTTTATTTCTCCATATTAATGGCAACATTCTTCTTTCATTTTCCTTTGAGGTAACCCTCTCATTTTTTTCCAGACTCAAATGTGCTCTCACTTGTTTCATTAGAAACATTTTCTCTCTTGGTTCTAGATGTGTGGCCTGTACAAAATATTCATCTAAACTTGTAGGGTTAAACATGAGAATAGTGTGTCTCAAGTAGCTATGTAAACATGCAATGTATTTGAGTAAAGTGTCTTGAGAAGATAAATCTACACCCAAAATAAACTTTCTCATTCTAAAATCTTGGGTATAAATTTACATACTATGACCCTTTAATTGCCTAAATTTTTGCCAATCCATAATAGCTTTTTTCATGTATGCTAATGGATAAAATTGTCTTCTTATTGGAGCAACAAAATCATTCCAAAAATATAAGACTTTACCATGTTTCTTCATGTCCTCTTGAGTTTTGGTTTCCCAAAAAATGAGGGTTGCACTTTCCAACCTTAATGAAGCAAGCTGAATCTTGGTCTCATCATCCTTGATACTTTGTATCCTACAATATAATTTAAGCTAATGAACCCAATTATCTAATTTCTCAACATTTACCTCTCCATTATACATAGGAAATTTAAACTTTATGTCATGTTTCAAAAATGGATTTTTACCATGTACTTTTGGAGAATGTGGAGGTGTTTGTGAAGGGTTGCTGCATAAGAATATGATGGTGATGATTTTGGTGAGCATGGAGGTGAAGAGGAAGGTGGAGTTAAAGGTGGTTTGTCACTATTTATTCCATTCCATTTTGGAGCCTTGTCCCCATCTCCTCCACATCCTTTCAGAGGTTTATCTCCATATCCCTTTGGAGGATTAGAGCTCTCACCTTGTTGCAACCTTGTATTCCTCTCTTCATAGATAAATTCATGATTTGTGTCATGTCAAAGAATTCATTTCTGAACGCCTTCTCATCCTTTGACATATTTTCAGGCTCTCGTTCATGTGCCATGACTAGTGAGGCTTTTGGTGAAACTTGAGGTGAAATTTGTGGTGGAGATTGCGGAAAATGTGCTCTCCTTGACCTAACTTAAGGACTTGCTACCACAAGATTTCCTTCTCCTCTTTTGAGCTTCAACCTTGTAAGCATTACAAACACTTGCAAAAAAATTAAACCCTCAAAACAACCAAATAACCAAATAAATCTAGATCTGATATTAAACTGATATGTATATATAAACTTGAGATTTTATGGTGAAAATTACAAGTGAAATGTTTAGGGCTTTTAGGAAAATATTTCAATTACATTAACACATAAAAATTCTTTTTAAACTCAAATTTTCAGAAAATAAAGAAGACATCATTATGATAACAAAATACACAAGACAAAAAATGATGAAGGAGTTCACCCCTCCTGGGCTACATCTCTTGGTCCAGCGTCCAATGTTAGGTCTCTTTCATTATGCTAAAAAATGTGTCTTTACATCAAGTTATAATGCTTAGAATGTAAAAAAATGTCTCCAATGGCTCTAGAATAGTAAAAAACCCCTAGATGGGCTCTTTATGCACTCAAAAAGGTAAAAAATTGATTGAGTTATGTTGTAGAGAATTTTTTCTGCTAACTATCCTCCAATTTGCACCCACTTGCAAACTGTTCTACAAATTACGCCTTTTGCTACCACATGGAGTGACAATTTTTCCCCGCGCATGCGAGATTCGCACCAGCTCGAATGCAATTTTTCGAACATTTAAATGCACTATGTCACCCATGAACTGAATAAAAATATGCTCAATGGTGCATTGAGTGCCATCAGATCTGATTTGTTTGAACAACCCGCCGATTATTTTGAAACTTTGCACCCATTTTGTTAACCAAACCCGATTCAAATGTGCCTGGATTCATGGTAACACCAGAGTTTTCTGCCATGGTTGGGTGCCCAGAACCCTTCCCAACGCAGGTTCCACTTCCCTCCTAACATAAAACTTACTACAATCCAAAACTACTGCATGTGATGTGATAACATTATCGCCAATGGTTTAACATAAAAAATGTGTGCCATAACTAACCCACCAGGTTGGTATTACAAATCGTGGTTGCACCTGTGGTTCCCACCAAGGTTACCATAACTGTTCCATGGCATAAAACTTAAATCCACAACTGTTCACACATCGTGGCTTCGAAACTGCTAGTTTTTACCACCAAGGTTTACCTGTCGGTTAGCTTGGTGTTTGATACCTGCCATAACCTTAAATCTTCAACATATCTTTAACCTTGTTCACATATGCCATGCTTGGTGTTTAATGGCCATCAGATTGTAACGTCAAGCCAAAACTTTGGATTTTGTAATATGATATATGGTTGCGACATATGGTTTGAGTTATCATAAGGTTTGGCATATACATTGAAATATAACGTTGGGGATGGGTTAACCCTGGGCCTTGCCAGCCCGCCATGTAGCGTGGTTGGGTGGAATGGGGTCTAGGGTTAACCCTTGTCCCGATCCCTGACTCCTCTGCCATGAACCTTCAAATAGAAGCATGCTCCATAGTTTAATAATAATCGGGCTATGTGTGTCGGTGGAGGGCATTGTTGCTAGTTTGTTGGTCATGCGTTCGAATCCTATGGAGGTTGTTTGGCCTCACACCAAAATTTTACATGGCCATTAGAAGGCCACATGGCTCCTCCTAATTGATCCACACAAACACAACTTGAACTAATAGAAATACACCAATTCGAACCAATAAATGATTGACACTTGTCATCATCCCATTGGATGATAGGAGGTACAATCACCCTATACAATCATTGCCCAGTTAGCATATGAACTGCGGACTAGGAATTCCTGCAACCAAATTCTTAAAATTTTAGCTGTTTTCCAAATCAATAAGAATGTGATATCGAGAACATCTGATATCGATTATGATTCAAACGAGTTGTGTTGGATTGAGGGAGATGACCTATAGTGTATTTTCTATCAAAAACTATAACAAAGCGCTTTTTCCCTTTTTTCCTATAGTTTTTGTGGTGGCAACCTTGTAGGTTGTAGGAGGCTATGATCAACAAAAATTCCATCTTTATAGTTATGAGTGGTAGACCTCCTTGTTGCCATAATTTTGCTTTCAATTTTTCTTTCCACCCTGATTCATGCTCCAATGACTTAGGTTCCTAGGCAAACCTCATGTTGGATTTTATCCCTTAAAGTTCCTAGGAAGACATCAATTTGACTCTCCTCTGGAATATCAGTTACCTTGACATTCACTCTTTGGAAGTCCTCAATGTGCTCCGCAATTTAACCCTTTTGTTTTAGATTTAAAAATTGGCTAAAGAAGGTATTTATATTTCTATCCTTATAATGTCCTATCAATTCCTTTGTAAAAATTATCTAAGTGAAAAGAAATTTACGAGAATAAAGCCATCAATGCCACACAAAATGATTGGGTTCTAAATATAAAGATGCAATGCATACCTTTTATGTGTGTTGTACATCACGTAGATCAAATAACTGCTCCATATATAGTATCCAAATTACTAGACCCTTTCCATCATACTTCCTCATATTGATCTTTGGAATATGGTTGGTCTTCAACCCAAATTTAGAGTTTCTAAAATCAAGATTCACATTCCTTTTGTTCTCATCATGAGTTTCACGGAATACCTTGTCACCATTAGGAATAATCTCTTGTAGTATATTTGTCAAACCTTCCTTAAAACCTTCCATTTCTAGTTTTAAACCATCTTTCAAAATTTCCATGTTAATATTCATCATAGGTCCCAATTCATTTTTTTTCTCTTTGTGAGAGCGAAAATTGTTGCACTTGTTCCCTTAATTTTGATATACCATGTTGGATTTCTTCCTCTTTTTCATGCCTTGATGAATTAATGGGTGTATATTTTTTTTTTTTGTTTAGGAGGAATTTTGGAACAAATGAACGATATATATGATTAAATATTCCCCTTGAATCACTTCAAAGTAATTTTTGAAACAACATTTATGTAAATTTAAAAATACACACCTTTCAAGAGCTTGATTTTGAGCTTGTTGATAGGACCGTTCTTGAAATTTTTGTATATCTGTGATTTCAGCCTCCCAAGTTTTGAAATTTAATCTCATGGTATCCCTTTTTATATTCTTTCCAACCCCGCTAGTTAGAAAAATATTGGATTCTTCAAGTGAAAGTTATGTCAAATTTCCCAAGATAACCTGCTTATGGACTGATTCAGTAGAGTGAAATTGTATGGAATGCCACATGTCACTGTTTCAACCTTTGGTGTTGAAATTCCTACACAAGAAAATATAGTCCATGGGATTTTAGCTACTTTTTACTGAATTCAATTTGGATTCCTGAAATGAAGGTTATGATTATTTTCCTTAAGACACCTGTTTGATACATAACTTAGGAGCATCCAGAGACACTAACTTCCTTTGACCATATCTCCTAAAATATAGAAAATCAAGGTTTGAAATTGAATCCAAATGTTCATAATGTTTTTGTATATATGTGGTAGAAATTTAATGATATGAAGCTTTAGAATAAAAAATTAATAGTGAAAATTCCACAACAGCTTGTCTGAAGCAACAAAACCCTAGGATCAAGAGATTTGATACCAAATGTTATGTAACCAGATGATCTGAAATCCTGATTCAAATTAATAATTTCTTGTTAGATTTTTAAAAGTCTTTGCATGTATTTAAAATCACCATTGAATAAATCTCAAGTTAAATGACATATGAAAACTGTAAGGAAAATTAGCAACAAATAAAGAGAAATAACCAAACACAAGAGAAAATGATATTGACAAGTTGATAACAAAGTTCGGTTATCTTGAAGGCTACCTCTCTGAGCGCAATCTTTAATGGGGAGGAATTTTATTCAAAATTTTCAAAGCCCATCAAAAATACATATATAAATATTTTAACTACACTTAAACTGAATTTGTTGTGTTCTTCTTTGTCTCTAGATCCTGTAACAAATTTCAGATTTAAAAGAGGCTTCCTAGTTGCCTGAAATGTCTCTCCAAAGTTTGGTTATGTCGCCTTTGCCCTCTACATAAAAACTCCTTATTGAATAAAAATTTTATTTGTAAAGTTATGTTGCAAAAAGGTCTTTAAACCTTCTTATTACAACATTAAAACACTCTACATAGAGCATAAAGATATTAGCTTCAATACCTTGCAAAAATCCTCCCATCCTTTGGAATTACATTACAATTTATATAATATGGTGTTAAAAAATGGTTATAACAACCATATCCAACCTCCTATGAATTTAAAAAACCCATATTTATGAACCTTAACTCAACATATGAAAAAATTATGGTTTAATAATTAACCATATCCCACATGGTTTTTAAGTGGCTAGAATTTAATAAAGTTTAGAGTTTGTAACATATGGTTTTTAAACAAACCATGTCATATGGTAATCCATCCAATGGATATACGTTGACCTTCCCACCATATATATATCCATAATACTTTAAATTGTATGCCACGTACTTAATCCAAGGAATATGCTCGGGGTTTGTCGAATGGAGGATCGATAGGTATGGAAAATGTTACAATAAGTATGGAAGATAAGATAGATATGTATGGTGGAGCCACTAACAATGGCAGGCTCCACCATTTTTTGTGCCATTTCGATTACTTTATCACCTCAAATATGTGTGGCAAAGTAGTTATAGTAAGAAACAAATGTTAGAATGGTTGGTAAAGCATTTAATTTGTAGAGTAGAGATCACCAGATTGAATCTCGTCTAGTCCATTGGTTAACATAATTTTGGCCCATTCGTAAAGGCCACATGTCACTTTTTTGATAGGGCCATGTGTTGCCATGTGATTGGTCCATATGTCACTAACCAAAAAATTCGACTTGTCAACATTTTATTGGTTCACCCACCCCAATCAAAAGCTGCCACATGCGGTGGTCAAAAAAATAACCCTTGAATGCTCGAAACCATGAGCTGACCGTTGACCTTGACCAATTGATTTTGACTTTTTGGAGTTTTCCCTGAAAACTTTGACTTTGCATAACCTTTTCATATGAAGTTGGATTTTTCCCATTCAAATTGTGTTGGAATCATTTTTCCGAGCTCCACACAATGCCATTTTTGCGCTTGATTCCAATGAATTTGAATGTTTGGCCATTAATCCCTTTTAGATAAATCCAAAAAATTTCTTGATCATTGCAGTTCATTCTTGATCATTGCAGTTCATTTCTCCCCACTAAGACCTTTTTGACCACCAAAAGACTTGGTTTTAACGTGAAGACAATGTTCCTCCACATGTATTGTATCACCAATCCATTTGGTCCTGTGCACTTGTCTCATCACAATCAGTTGTAAAACCACCATCACAACTAAAAACATATTAAGGTTTGTATGTTTCCACAGTCAGGTACATGTTATTGATAACTTCTGGAAACCTGTGTATTCTATTCGAAGGTCCTGATTTTTTGGGTGAACACTTCACCCATCTTCAGGGGCAAGAAGTTTGATATGTGATAGGAAAAGTGTTGGACAAAATTATATAGATAAGAGGAGAAAACTAGCCATTAGATAGAAGGAGAATTAGGGAACGATGATAAATTGACTAGGTCAAAGAAATAAAATAATTATGTAAATTTGAAATAAAACTAGCCATCAGAGAGGAAAGAAAATGAATGATAATAAATAAGTCAAAGAGATGGTTAATTTTAATTTTAATTTAAACATAAAAATTTAAAATTAAATATAAAAATTAAAATTAAATATGAAATTTAAAATTAAAATTAAGAATTTTTTGTTATAATAATTTAAAATTAGATTTTTTTAAAATTATTGATTTAAAAAGAGATAATCAAGGATTATTGGATTTATAAAAAGAAAAGAAAATTATAAAGATTGGAAATCAATGATTTTTATTAGAATAAATTTAATTCAATTTATTTTATTTTTCTGCATGTTTCCACACCTTTTTGTTTTCATTTCTTTCAACATAACCCATGTACAACAACAAATATTTTAATGTAAATAAACCAATATGTTTACCCTTTGTTGAGCGCTGGTATTGCACCAAGAGTGTTGCAACTCCCAGAGGCTGTTCAAATTTACTTTATCAACCTTGGGTTCGTACAAACTTGGAGGTGAAAATGTTATATGCACAACAGATGAGTTATACTCATGCCATCCTCATCTAAGTTCTACAATGAGGTGCTACTGCTTGGGTTACTTCTAGGAAAGGAATTTTATCACACTTCTAAATTTAATCTAAGACTGGAAATAAATCATGACCATTACTCTATCAATAAGGAAATAAAATACTCTAGATCACACTGATTCATCTAGCTATTTGCAAGAAAGCGAAATTCACACTTATGCTAATGCAAGAAAGGAAATTACACTAAGTTACATTCATAAGCTAGATTGATGAATTGAATTGCAGAAAAGGAAACTAATTTAGAGCACACATACTGAATCAAATGACTAACTAAGTCCTATCTACTTATTATTAACTACTGTGTTTGATGATGCATATAGTAATGAACTAATCACACTCCAAAATGACTTTTTTTGTAACAAAAGAAGGAGGCGCCGAAGTGGTCTAAGAGGGACCTTGGACTAGAGGTTCGGGGATGAAGGTATATTGGTGGCTTGGCTAGGCTTATATGAGGTGAAGGAGTGATTTTGGGCTGAAGGAGAGACTGTTTGGCACTGTTACATGATTTCCTGTAGTGCTACAGGATATCCTGAAAAGCTATAGGAAACATGTTGTGTGGAGTTTGAGGCAAGAAATAGTGAGAAAAATGTTAGGAGAGTTGGGGTGAAGATGGATCTAGGTATATGAAGGGTAGCCAACCCCTTGTCCAAGCTCAAAAATCTTCACAAATCTTTTATTTAACCCTCAAGGTGGCTCTCGGTGATGTGGTGGTGATCTCCAAAAAACGTGGTTGTAGGTGACTTGGATGGAAGGTGGTTGATGAAGGGTGAAGATTGAAGATGATGGTGCTAAAGGGGTCCTCCTCTGCTATTCTATTGAAACCCACAATCAAACAAACTGTTCATTCATTCATCATTGACAAACTTATCATAAAGATGGTGGAAACGTTGAGTTGAATTTACATAAACCTACCTATGCAACTGAAACATAACTCTACCTATGAATCTACAACATGTTCATGATAAGCAAAATAAACAATCTAGCTTTTCCAAGAAATCATAAAATAAAAAGACATTTTGGTATGTGGTGGAAGTCCTTCCTCCTCAAGCTCCAATGGAAGAGGTGTGAGAGAGACACTTCACATAGTTTTGAGGTTTTATAGGCTACCCAACATGAAATGAAGGAAACTAACTACTGAAAAATGAAAAGAAACACAAGTACACAAGAGATATTGAGGCCAATGGATTGGGACCTAACCCAAAAGCTCAACTGCCTGAAACTAATTCAGTGGAGAAGAAACCAAATGTTCATTTTATTTCATAACCAGTCTTGTACATAACATATGAAAGTCATAAATGCCTAATACAAAATCCAAAAGTGCTCTAGCTACATCCAAAATTCCAAATCCCAGTGAGCTCTTGCTCTGGGATATTTATGCTAAAGGGTAGCAACCAAAAACTCCCTAAAATGTAAGTATTTTTTCCCTTGGAACTCGAGAGAAGTGGATCTTGGCTCCATTTGATCTTTCACTTGCTTGGATTCCTTTGATTTCGAGCTGTTGGAGGAGAATCTTGAGAATATATTTGCTACCTTTGGGAGTAAAGGAGGTGGTAAACCCTCCTACAATCATTCCTTGTTATCTACTCTGAGACCTGATTGTGTAATATTCCTAAAAATGGAAATATTACCTTGATTTTCCTGCATTTAAAACACATTAGACCTTGAAGCATGACAACCCTTAATACACCATTCTCACTAAGATAAATATGACAAAATGCAATTAAATGTGTGTGAGAGATAATAATTAAGCTAAAAAGGTGACAATTAACCCCTTAGAATGTACCTAATGAGGGCAATCTTCACCCTTCTTTCTAGGTCTACATGAAAATACCTCATGTTACAGTGTTTCTGTCTCCTGAAGCATAGCATGGCCAGATATTCCTGATACCACCATCTCACTTTTTTGCTTCAGATCAACTACTTTGCTCACTTTTGCAGACATGAGCAGAAAACTTTCAATGTTGATCCCCATTGATAAAATAAGAGTTTCATGTTCGGAATCAGGTCCATGATTCTACTGTGATGTTCGATCCACTTCCTCCTATCCATTTCCCTTCCTTTTCCAACCTTGAACTGCTTAGGCTTATGTTCAGGGTGTAGCTTCTAGTAATGTTCCATATCATGGCCATATTTCTTGTAGTACGAGAAATATCGTTCTAGATATTTCTTATCGTCACAAAAAATTCGAATAATTTCTTCATGCTTTGGCTCCTTCCTCATTTCCAGCATCGTCCTGTACAAATATATTACCTTCCAACACTTGATAACACAATGGTTATATAACCCACAAAAAGTGCATGATTTTCTATGCCATAAACTTTTCACATCACCAATCTTCCTAAAATCAAAAGGAATGCTGGAAAAAATAACTTTATTATACCTTGGATGATCGTATCTGGCACATGCATGTCGTGAATATTCTTTGTTCATTCTTTCACTTGACATCTCACATGAATATTTTCCAGATGAATATTCTTTTCAAACTTCTTGCATGAATGGCGCATAGGAGGTATCGTCAACTTCATATTGAGTGGCTGGGATATATGACGTATTCTTTGAATGTACACACATCTTGTCATTTATGATTACAATATGTATAACCGAATTTTCTCCAAATTTCTCTTTCTAGGCCTTTTGTAGCTTGAGATGCAATGTTCGCTTCTCGTTATTTGCGACTTTGAGCAATTTGTTGAGCTCTGCATTTCTAGTTGAAGACTATGGTTAACGTCCTCCAACTCCTAAAACCTTCCTCATTTCAACCTTTTAGCCATGTATACTTTCACAAACTATTCTTCATCTGATGAACATGCACACTTAAAAACTAAGCTATCAATAACCCTCTCTGATACCAATTGATCTGAAATCCCTATCGAAATTGATACTTGATTGTTAGATTTTTAGAAGTGTTATCATGTATTTAAAATAACCATGAAATAAAGCTCAATTTAAATGACATAAGCAACTTGTAAGGAAAATTAGCAGGAAATAAATAGAAACAACCAAACACATAGGAGAAAATGACACCAACATGTTGATAACAGAGATCAGCTATCTTCAAGCCTACATCTCCGAGCCCGATCTTTAAGGGGAGGCATTTTTATTCAAAATTTTCAAAATCCATCAAAAGTACATATAAAAATACTTTAACTACAATCCAAATTGACTTTGTTGTGTTCTGATTTGTCTCTAGATCCTGTAGTAACTTTCATATTTGAAAAATGCTTCCGGGTTTTCCCGTAATGTCTCTCCAAAGTTTGACTATGTTGCCTCTGCCCTCTGCATAAAAACTCCTTGCTTCATAAAAAATTCACTTGTAAAGTTATGTTGCAAAAAGGTCTTCAAACCTTCTTATTACAACATTGCAAAACTCTACACAGAGCATAAAACTCTTAGCTTTAATGCCTTACAAAATTCTTCCCATACTTTGGAATTACATTACAATTTATATAATATGGTGATAAAAAATGGTTATAACAACCATATCCCACCTCCTACGAATTTCAAAAACCCATATTTATTTCCAATGAAAAAATCAAACATTTTATTAAGAAGATAAAAAGTTACATCGTATATGCTTTAGGCATTCCATATGTGAGAATATGATTGCCCATGAGGGTAGCAGTAAAACAATGAAAAAATATCAACCTGTGTTTATAAGGATCCAAAACAACACTATAAATAATGTCATAACAAAATAAACACAGGGCTACCCATAAGGAGAAAACAACCCATCATACAAAAAAAAGATACTTTGTCTTAGGAGTGAAGAAACATATATTCCACAAAGTGTCGAATGAAATCTAGAAAACAACATATGGTGCTGGAAATGTATGAAAAAAATGAGTTACAAAAATATAGAACAAAAAAATAGTGGCCCCATATTATATTAGATTAAGGCATGTTGTCCGACACACGGACCGTACGATCATTGGTCTCAGTTATGTGCCACGAGCCCAAATCCCATTGAATTCACTCCTTATATAGGAAGTTGGCTGAGGAGTTATGTTCCTTATAGATATGGAATACAGTGATGAGAACAAAAGATAACTTTAAAATATAAATTTCTTCTAGGATTGGTATCAAAATATAATTTTGACATCTCTGTGAATTGTTGAACCAATTTATGACATTCATGGAGTCACCAAATATTTTAACAAATCCAATTCCCAAGTGAATGAGCCAGCATAAAAGAAGTTTTAGAGAGAGTAATTCAACATAATTTTTTGTGCATGTACTAATTCCCACAAAATATTTTAAGGATTTGTTGTTGTTTAGAGGAATTACCAAACCAGAACCACATATGTTTTAAACATATGATGCCCCATCAAAAATATCCCATGGGATGTCATGATTAACCTTTTCAATGGTGATTCTTCTGATTTGCTGAATATGATCATTGGATGGGAGAAAAGATTAGATCGAAGCACCTTCGACCGCAATCAATGAGGGTGAGCAAGATGTTTCCTTAAGTACACCTTTATTCCTTGAAAGCCAAATACCCTAGGAGATGATCAAGGGAATATTTCTGATGTTTTCATCTAAAGCGGAGTGCCACCATCTATGCCAAGAATCCCTACAGTTTACCCAATTACATATTGTGCTTATACCAAGAAGAGAGAGAGTGAACTCCCACACTTTTAGAGAGAAAATAAATTTGAGGAATAAGTGCTCAGAAGATTCTTCAGTATCTTTGCAAAGAATGCACTAGCCCGACCAATGTTTATTTTGACTTTTTAGCATGTCCTAGGTAGGCACTTTGTTCCTTAAGATGCACCAGAAAAGCAATATTGTTTTTTCTGGGCTAATCATCTTCCAGATAGGTTTTCTCCTCCAGTCCTGAGCCCACCATCCCCTTCGTTTCATCAACTAATCATATCCAAACTTTGGGGAGTAATACCCAAACCGGGAGTGAACCCATCAGAGGGTGTCCGGATAGAATTTTAACTTGATATTGGTGCGAAGGATCTCTTGTAAGAATAAGTGCCACGCATGCCCCCATTGTGGCCCAATTTGAATGTGCTCCGCCAATTTCCACCCCTGATGCCAAATTGTAGTAGTCTCCTTCTTAGTGATCTAGTTCATGTATACAATCCCTTTTGAATGTAAGGAGTCCAAAATCCCTCTTGATATAGTATCCTTCTTAGTGATCTAGTTCATGTATACAATCCCTTTTGAATGTAAGAAGTCCAAAATCCCTCTTGATAAGGAATATGTCTCATTAAAACCCACCCATGGATCCATGCCAATTCTTCATTTATCCCCATTTCCCACCTACCAAGACAACCCTTCTTCCACAATCTTGAAAGATACTACAGTTTCCTTCCAGATGACAGAGGCTTTTGAAAAGTATTTCCTTGGCATACAAATACAATCATCCATGGGAGTCATATCAATGTATTTCCTTTTAACTATTGCCATTTAGGGATTATCTCCAGTCTACAGCCTCCAGCCAGATTTTGCTACAAGAGAGGAGGAAAAGAGTTATAATTCATTTATGGCCCACCCTTCCCATTCCTTTGGCCTTGCTATTTTATCCTAGGAAACCAAAGGGATCAATACTTCCTCCTTTTTCCCAACCCATAATAAGCGACTGCAAAGTTTTATGATCTTGTAGAGGAAGAGTTTTGGAACCCAAGAAAGTGTGATCCAATACACCGGTATGACCGATAAAACATATTTGATGAGTACTAGAATACCTTCTCTGGATAACTATTTTAAACTCCAAAGGTTTATATAATTCTCAATTTTTTTCAACAACCAAAACTAGTCTTGTTTTTTTTAGGAGTCAGGTTTCAGATAGAAACCCAAGTATTTCAAGATTTCCCCCATAAGATGGCAAGATAAATGAATAAGAGTAGTGATATTTTCAATATTAGGGCCTCATAGTCCTTCAAATGAAATTGAGGATTTATGAGTGTTTATGATCATGCCAGTGGCCTTCAGGAACATGTCCAGAGAACACTTTAACTGATTTACATATTCTCGGGTCCCATTGCTGAAAAGGAGGATGTCATCCATAAAGAGTAAATGAGAAATGAACAAATTTTTTCCAACTTCTATTCCTTTTAGGTCTCCTCTTCTCTTAGCTAAGATGAGTAATTGACTTAGGCCTTCTGCAAATAATAATAACAAAAGAGGGGAGAGTGGGCATCCTTTCCCGTGCCCTCTCTGACTATGAAAAAAAGAAGAAGCAACCCCATTTATAAGAATAAAAAAGCTCACATTATAAAAGCAACCCATAATCTAGTTGATAAAACCAATACTGAACGCTAGATGTGTCGACAAAAGTCTCAGGTATATCCAGCTGATCCTATCATATGCTTTTGAAAGGTCAATTTTTTTACAATCCAACCTTGATTCTTTGATTGCTTAATGCTATGCATTATTTCTCGGGCCACCCTAATGGCTTCATGGATCTGCCTGCCATCCAAAAAACAAAACTCTTCTTTAGAGATGTTTCTAGACAGAATAGGCTTTAGTCTAGTGAAAATGGTTTTTGAAATTATTTTATAAATACAATTGCATAGGGATATAGTTCTAAATTCATCAAATGAGGTTGGGGAGTGTGATTTAGGAATTGAAATATTTTTCCTTGCCCCCACCGAGCTTGTTAAGTTCCCAAATGGTATTAAATGTTTTTCTCCCTTTGGCATAATTATGGAAGAATTTTGTGTTTTCATCATCGATTGAGAGCTAGATTTCTCATTTTTTTAAGCACCATTGTTCTTCATTATAAAAAAAATATTCCTTCTCCTAGACTCTAGTAACCTTATTCTATCTATCTTCTCCTCAGTCACATATCCATCTGCTTCCAGGATTTCCATTATTTCCAGTTCTTCCCCAATCTCTCGAAGGTCAACTACATTCCTTTTCAGTTTCTCTTTTGAAATTGGCTCCTTTTTAAGTATTTTTAGATTACTCATAAGGTACTGTGCATGGGATATAATCCCAGACCTATCCATAGGGCTCCATGTTTCTTGAACAAGGCTATTATATTTTGGGTCCTTCGACAATTTTGGATTTAAATTTAAAGGGGAAATGAGTTTCATGTTAGGTCCATCCATCTCAAGTAAAATGGTAGCGTGATCCAATCCCCCCCACACCTTCCCCCCCCCCCGCCAAAACCTTACCCATTGTCTAAATCCTGAGATTAGACTTGCAAAATATTCATTCAAAAGGAAACGGTCCAGTATATTTTCCACTCAGCCTTCCCCCACCCTCCTGTTCCTCCAAGTAAGATAAATTTTAATTATATTTGAGTCAATGAGGTGACATTCTCTTAATTTTTTTAGGAAAAAATCCTCTAGGGGGTCAGCTTGTGCCGAAGGGCCCCATGTTTCATACATGCCTAAAGAGAAGTTAAGATCATCTCCCATCACCAAATTGGGATGAAGCATGCAATAATTTGAGAGTATATTTTTCCTAAAAGATACTCTCTCCTGGAAAGGCCCATATATATTGACAATAGTGAAATATATAGATAATTAAGTTGAATAGACCTCAACTCCAATTACCAGTTCAGAACCCCAGGAATTTTTCAGTTTTAAAGCACTGTCTTTAAGACCTAGAGATAATCCTCCTAATCTAACTTTAGCATCAACGGTTACAAAAGTCCAACCCAAAAGAATTTTCTTGAGGGATGACATAACTAGTTCACCCGAGCCTAGAGTCTCTTGGAGAATAATGAAATCAGATATATAATTAAGGAAAATAGATTTTAGAGCTAGTTTCTTACGGGTGTTAGCGAGCCCTCTATAGTTTAAAGACAACAAAATCATTTAGAAACAATGAGAGATTATTTTTTCCCATCAACAATATCTATCATCGATTTTAATTAAGCCTATGATATATTAGTTTTTCGACCCCTCATTTTTTTTTATCTTATTAGGTACATGATGGCTTCCCAACCCTACAATGGCTTCAACAAACATAGCTTTTTTATTGCACGGATGAAGATTGTCAGGAAAATATTCAATTGATAATGTAAGGATGGATGTAATAATGCTTTCCATGGCCAGAGAAAGGTTTTTTATGCATAGTGGCTCATTCACATGAGGCATAGAAGGACCAGGGGATTATATAAAATTTAATAAAGATCAATAATATCATGTATAGAAGATGGGGTTTGAGGAACAATACTCGCCGAGATAGGTGCATGTTCAACATGTCCATGGTTTTCCTGTGCGTGGTTCATCTCCCATGCAAGTGGAATATCCAGATTATCATAATGTTCCTCCATCCCTTTCTTCAGTATTGACCCCTCTTCCTACAAGTGCACCTCCTCTTCCATCTGTACCTGTTCGCTGCCTTCTGCATGTTCGACCTGTTACTGATAATAATTCCAGATAAATCCCCTCTATCAAAGCCTCCTGTAGATGCCCAGAGGGAAATATATTTCCAAGTGACCATGTTTGTGACATCTATGGAACCTTAAAGGTAAGTGCTCATAATCAATCATCTGAAATAAAGAGTGTTTGTTGAGATGTAGTTGAATATTTTCTACCATACCTTCTCTAGTGTAAAGACGAACCAGAATACAAGTGATGTTCCTGATTTTTGTAACCTGAAATGACATGTTCGCATCCAGAAAAGTTCTCAAGCTACCCCAAATAGACTTGAAAATGCCCATGGCCCATAGGTGCAAAGGCAAAGTCGGTAGATGCACCTAGAATAGGATCTCGTCCACTCTTTCCCGTTGCGCATTAAATAGGGTGTCCATTACTTGAAGAGAATCAGGCTATGAAAAAACCCCAATTGCATGTGAGAACCCATTCTAGAGTCTCCTTGTTTGTAAAACTGATCATGAACCACCCCTTTTCCAGATTTATCACCTCCACCTCTTGATTTTATGCCTCTGCCCAAGATGTTTCAATCAATTTAGAAATATATTGAGCAGTAAAGAAATTTCCCCATGCTTTGCCCACTAGGATGGTCTCTGAGGTCACCATCACCCGGTCGAATTGAATGTCTACCCCCAAAACCAAATTTCGGTACTCTAAATTTTTCTTCATAATTTTCCCTTTTTTTTCATTTTAATCCTGCATGAAGAATGATAAGTGCCGAGTATAAGAGTGATAAACCTTTCGGGACATCTTTTCACTCCTTTCCGTGTGGCCCTAACCACCCTTCCACCTACTGCACACTGGCCAAAGAAATGCAAGGTACCTGTAAATCCTCCGCAGGATCGGAAGATAGTCCTTAAGGGAAAACCCCCACCTCCTGGGTTGATAGATCAATAGGAGCTTCATAAGAGATAAAATTGAAATCTATTTGTGGCCCAAGCTTACCTCCTGCATCCCCTCTATACAAAACTATGTTATGACCCTCATGGGGCCACCATCTTTCCCGAGGAAAGTTTTCACCAAGTGCCTGTGTCAAAACATGAGGTTGTTCAGAAAATGACCCCTCATACGACTAGATACTTCCTATCCCCCCACATATATGGGCATTAGAGGAGGATTTCCCAGGAAAATCATTCCAATCCCTAGTATTAATTAAGCATGCTTTCAGGCCAACATTCGAAACCATACCAAAATAGTGAATAATATCCTCTAGACCACCTGACGAAAAAACAGGGATGAGGGATTTTAAGGAGAGTGTTGAACTTACTTGTGAAACCACCGTTAATGTTGCTGACCGAGCCTCTATGAAATCAGTAACATTTAGACCATCTTGCAGGTAGTTTTCAGGACCAAAAGTAACCATTCTAAAAAAACCAGGGTGAACAAAACCCAAAGAACCAAAATCGTCCACTAGAATCCACGATAGCCTCTCAACTCCCTACATGCTATATGGAGATCAAGATGGAAGAGCCACCTTAGCCAAGTTATGCTTAGTTGGCTCCATACCCCAGACAATCAGAATATCCTTTGCTTTTGGCTCCAGATCAAAAAAATCCATAGGCTTAACCATAATGCCTGTTTGGTAAAATGAAATGCATGTTGTAACAATGAGAGAAAGAGGTGTGAAAAACCCAAAGCTGTTTGCAGCTTAAACCAATCCCCGTGAATGCAAGACTGTAAGGAGGCCCAGAGAAGTGAAAAAAGCGATACCAAAATAGATGACCACCATTATCAAAAGAGTAAGGAAAATACACATTCCAATGAAGCGCGAAGCCCAAAGCAAGCAAGGTTGTATACAAATGTTTTCCAAGAGGGGCCAAATGGCAGGTTAAGACCACCATACATACACCTGAAATAGGTTGTTGGCCTTCCTGAGGAGATGAGCCTTCAAAACCCTAACCAGGTTTTTCCACCTTTCTCTCATCATAAACTCTCAAAAACCCATATTTATGAACCTTAACTCACCATATCAATTTTTTTTGGTTTATTAATAAGCCATATCCCATATGGTAGTTACGTGGCTAGAATTTAATACATTATAGAGTTTGAAACATCCAATGGATATTTTTTGACCTTCCCACCATATATATATCCATAATAATTTACATTGTATTCCACGTAATTCATTCAACGAATATGTTCGGGGTTTGTCGAATGAAGGATTGATAGGTATGACATAGACTATGGTAAGTATGGAAGATATATATGAATGTAAGAGCCAATAACAATGGCAAACTCCACCTTTTTTTATGCCATTTCAAGAACTTTATCATCTCAAATATGAGGTGGAGTAATTATAATAAGAAACAAATGTTAGCACAATTGGTAAAGTGCCAGATTTGTAAAGCATAGGTCACGAGATCAAATGTCGTCTAGTCCATTAGTTGGTTAACATAATTTTTTCCAATCCTTAAAGGCCACATGTCACCCTCTGATAGGGCCATGTGTTTCCATGCGATTGTTCCATATGTCACCAACCAAAACTACCATTTGTTAGCATTTCATTGGTTCACCTCCTCAAATCAAAAGCTACCACTTGTGACTATCTTTTGATGCCACGTGGTGGTCAAAACCATGACCCTTGACTACTCGAAACCATGAGTTGACCATTTTCCTTGACTAGTTGACTTTTATTTTTTGGAGTTTTCTCGGAAAAATTTGACTTTTCATAACTTCTTCATACGAAGTTTTAATTTTCCCATTAAAATTGTGTTGGAATCATTTTTCTGTGCTCTATGCGATGACACTACTTTTGGTCAATTCCGATGAATTTTAATTTCTTCCATTAATCCCTTTTAGATCAATCCATATCATTTCTTGATCATTTTAGATAATTCCTGATCATTTCGGATCATTCCTCCCCACTAAGACATTTTGGACCACCAAAAGAATTTACTTGGTTTTGACACATAGACAATATTACTCCACTTGTCCTGTATCACCAAGCCATTTTGACCTGTGCACTTGTCTTATGACAACCAGTTGTACAACCACCATTACAACTGAAAACACATTGTTAGTTGTCTGTATGTTTCCACATATTTATGTTTTCATTTCTTTCACCACAACCCATGTACAGCACATAAATAGCAATAATGAAAACATATATGCTAATGCAAACAAACCAATATGTTTACCCTTCTTTCCAAGTCTGCATGTCAACACCTCATGTTGCAGTGTTTCTGTCTCCTGAAGCATAACATGGTCAGATATACCTGGTGCCACTATATCACTTTCTTGCTTCATATCAAATACTTTGATAATTATTGTAGACATGAGCATGAAAATTTCATTGTTGATCCCCATTGATTAAATACGAGTCTCATGTTCAGACTCGGGTCCATGATTCTACTATGATGTTTGATCCATTTTCTGCTTTCCCTTTCGCTTCCTTTTCCAATCTTGGAGCTGCTTATGCTTCTGTTTAGGGTGTAGATTCCAACAATGTTCTCTATCATGGCCATATTTCTTGCAGTATGAGCAAGATTGTTCTAGATATTTCTTATCATCATGAAAACTTGGAATAACTTGTTCATACTTTTCCTCCTTCCTCATGGCCATCATATTCCTGTACAAATATTGTCTCTTCCAACACTTGGCAACATAATGGTTAGATAACAAAAAAAAAGTGTATGATTTTGTATGCCATAAAATTTTCACATCTCCAATCTTACTAAAATAAAAATAATGTTGGAAAAAATAAATTTATTATATCTTTGATGATCATCTATGGCGCATGCATGTCATGAAAATTCTGTGTTCATTCTTTCACCCGAAATCTCACATGCCTTACTACTAGAAAAAGATTCTTGTTGAACTTCTTACATGGCTGGCACATAGAAGGTATCCTAAACTTCATCTTGAGTGGGTGGGATATATGGCGTATTCTATGAATGTACATGCATCTTGTCAATTTTTATTACAAGAGGTATAACAAAATTTTCTCCAACTTTCTCTTTCATGGCCTTTTGCAACTCAAGACACAATGTTTGCTTCTCGTCATTTCCGACTTTGAGAAATTTCTTGAGCTCTGCATTTTATAGTTGAAGGTTGTGGTTAATTTCCTCCAACTCTTGTACCCTTCCTCGTTTCAAAATTATAGCCATGTCTACTTTCACAAATTATTCTTCACTTGGTGAACACACACACTTAAAAACCAAGCTATCAATAACCCTCTCCGATACCAATTGATCTGAAATCTTGATCGAAATTGATACTTTCTTGTTAGATTTTAAAAAGTGTTTGCATGTATTTAAAATCACCATGAAATAAAGCTCAATTTAAATGACATAAAAATTTTGTAAGGAAAATTATCAAAATATAAATAGCAATAACCAAAAATATAAGAGAAAATCACTGTAATATTCCCAATTAGTACCAAGATAATGGGAATATTCAATTTTGTTTTATTTTTATGTTTGATTAATAAATGTGTAAAGGAGGATCAATAAAACTCCTAAACAATAAGTAAATCAATGCCACATGTGAACAAGGCGAAATATGGGCTATTTAAATAAGCACCCTTAAGTGTGAAAGGGGCTGAATCTTTTGACTGGGTCAACCATGACCAAATCAATAATGTCGTCTTGGAGGAGTGGCCATCAATGAGGCACAACGAAATTTTACTTGGAGGTGGCTCATGTGAAAGGAGCTATCTTATTGAAGGTGGTTTAGGGTTTTCAAGCTCTTAAATTATAAAAGGAAGAGCATGGTAGCATGGAAATGGTTGTTGATTATGTTATTTCTGAAGATATTGTCTATTTAGACATTTCTCATTCTCCTTGCATGTTTAGACGAAAATAATGTTGTTTAGCACTGGGTGTTCCTGATCGGGAATCCCACCTCTTTCCTTGAGAGGCCTCTTGGAAGAGTTTTCATTTCTTGTCCACTATCAGGCATTTGGCCAAGATCTTCTTCCAACTACAACGTAGATCATGTTGAGGGTTTGGTTGTCTTTGTAAGCTGCAATGAGTGGAGGCTAGATCTACTCAGATCTAGGCCAATATAGTGCCTCTTTTTAGTGGGGAAGACTTCTATCCCATTGGAAAGAGAGTATTGGATGTTTGGAGCTACATTTTCAGATCTTGGCTTGAGGCTAAACTTGTTCTAAAGCCTACAGTGCAGTCTTGCTTCTAGAACTGCGTTATCTGTGTGGGTACTATTGCAAGGTCTTTTGGCACACTTTTTGGAGTGGATTTCATGTGTTGGGGATCTACCCTTCACATTTGAGATCCATTGGAGGGGATCATCATATTGTATATTTAAGATCAGTCTGGATTTCCATGAATTTCTGAATATTTCTGCAGATCTACAGCATTAGATCTCAGATCTACTCCTTGTACTTCATGATTTGCTTAAAACCCCAAGGGGTAATTGAAGAAGATCCTATCTATTGTACAGATCTGATATATATATATATATATATAACTTTTTATACAAAAATCTACTCTATATATGAAATTTAATCTACAACAGTTGCAACTAATAAAAATAATGTTGTCAAGCTCTTTCAGTCTTAATACATGGTTGCAACACCTCATTTTGAGGATTTTCTTCCATAAAAGTCTTCTATTTCCTGTTGTACATCTTATGTGCTATCTTATTCATATATTTTGTTGATGTATATGTAAATAAAGAGCCTCCATATTGGCCTCCTGATCTCACTTATATGATCTACGTTACTTCTCTGCATATCTGTTTATAAATTGCTGCAGTCCCTGTTTGGGATATTACAGTGGTATCAGAGAAATCATCTTGGCACAGCCTGTGCTTTCTAAGAAGCCAATATGTCTTCATAAGAAGAAGAGCCTCTTACTGACAGAGAGAAGAGGTATCTAAAAAGAAGATAGAAGAAATTTTATTACACAAATGATGATAAAGACAAGATTAAAGCCCCTGAATCTGGAAGTGAAGAAGAAGAAAAGGATTTTCCCAAGATCCTTTTGAGAGCCATGCAAGATCTTTCTAGAGAGATCAAAGAGATGAGATTGGAAATAATCAAAGAATCTCCTAAGATATTTCATCTTGGAGAAAGCTCTGGCATGTCTCACCACTGGAATTATCAACCAGTGCATCCGCCACAATTTTCCCAACGCTCTACCATGGCTACATTTTTGGCTGTGGGAAATGAAGGGTTTCAAGAGAAAGCATCCCTTTAAGACCATTTTGAAGAATATGAGTCTCAAAATCAGAGATTCAAAGATCACTTGATTTTTCAAGAGTTTTATCACCTCAAGGACAAAAGAAGACCAAGGCATCAACATAGAGATGGTGGATTGACTCAGAATCATGATCAACATCACTCTATGGGCAGATTATTTTTACCCAACTTTGATGGGTCATCCATGTGTTCTGCCAAAGCATGGGTAGAAAAACTTGACATCTACTTTCAGTTGAACAAGGTCCCTAAGATGGAGGCTATCGAGATTGCAGTGCTGCACTTTGAAGGTGAAGCATACAACTGGTGGTTCCATGGCTTGTCTACATTGGGCCATGCCAATGTGACTGCTTATTTAGAGTTCACTAGAAGTCTGGTGGAAAGTTTTGATAGAAGAGATCTAGAGGCACCATTCATGAGCCTTGCAAAGTTGAAACAATCAGGTAATACAAATTCTTATATTTCTGAATTTTTGAGATTATCTGTTATGGTTCCTGATTTGTCTACAGCAGGGTGTACATGTTCATCAATGGTCTAAATGAACCTCTTCATGGGTTGGTAAAGTATACCAATCCCAATACTCTGCATGATGCTATTGAAAGGGCTAGAGACCTTCAATATGCCTTGCCAAAAGCAAAGGCAAAATTTCAGCACAAACCCTCTTTTCCTTCAAAAGGGAAGGAAGAAAGAACTGCTCCTTCAAAGGAGAGCTCATACAAGAAGCCTCTTGATGATGAAGTCCAAAGAGATATAAGGAAGAATAAGCTATGCTTCACTTGCCAAGAATCATGGGCACAAGGGCATAGATGTGCTCCTGGAAAAGCACATTACATAGAGGTCTTCTCAGATATTGAGGAGGAAGAAGAAGATGAACCAAGAAGGGGTCACAACGTTGAAACTGATGGAGGATATCCAACACCATTAGGAGATGGGAATGGAGCCTTTGCTCCTATTGGAGGGACTGTTGCATCTTTGAGGGGAGTACCTAAGTACTTGAACTTAAGAGTTTAAGGTTTAATCTTGAATCAGAGGGTTTTTGTATTGATTGATAGTGGGGCCACCCACAACTTCATTGATGCTCATCTTGTACAAAGGAGGGCAATACCCACTGATACTTTTGAGGGATTCTCTATTTTGGTCCCAGGAGATAGAACAATGCAATGCATGCATTATGTCCCATAACTTGCAGTCACCATGGGAATTTACACTTTGGTTGATCACTTCTTTGTGGTTGACATACCGGACACCAATGTGATTTGGGTGTTCAATGGTTAATTACATTGGGGAAAGTCACCACTGATTGGGAGGCTTTACAAATGGAATGGGTGGACAAGAAGAGTGGTGAACCTCAAATGATCAAAGGCATGCATACATACCCCTCACATACTACTTCCACACAGAAATCAGAGATGGATTTGTGTAGTGGAAGCAAGGACTTTACAGTCCCATCTATCATGTTCATGAGATTTCTGCATGGGACACTCTTATATAGTGGAAAACCACCTGGTAGGCCACCTAATTCAGATTTTGTGGGGAATACCTCACAACATGATGCTCAAAACTTAGATCTAGGAGGGATTGGAGCACTAGAATACAAAGCTACAGTGCTGGAAGACTTGGGTAAGCTCAAGAAGGAGGGGTATCTTCTTCCCTTATCATCATCACTCACTCTCATTTCTGGTTCTGCACTATGGGAGGAGAAGAATGGAGGGAATTGCCTTCCAACACACACCTTTGGCATGGGAGATTTCAAGGAAGAGATCAGCAACATGACAGACATTTCTGTTGATACATTATCAATACTATCATTGTTGGGCAGTTTAGATCCATATTGGAAATCCCAACTGTTGGTGGATTATTCCAAGGATCTTCACACTTGTATGATACTTGATGACCAGTTGAATGAAGAGGGCTATCTAGTCCATGAAGGAGTCATCTATCATCATAGTAGGATCTTATTGTATAGAGCTTCCAAGCTCAAGGAGAAGTTGCTACAAAGGGCATACAAAGAGTTCTATTTCAGCCACATGTATTCCATGAGGATCTACAACATCATCATGAGAAACTTTGATTTCGAAGGCTTGAAAGAAGAACTATATCAGCATTTTCAAGAATGCATGAACTATGTGGAGTTGGGGCAGCAACATGACTCTATGAAGAAGCTATTTCAACTATCTCTTCCTTCTTTTAAGAGAGTATATAGATCCATGCACCACTCCATTTGTATGAGGAGTATTGTTGGTGAAGAATCTGATCATGTAAAGCATGTTTTATTTTCTGATTGTATATATTATTTCACCATGTTTATGCAGGCCATGGCTCCAAGAATGAGCAATACATCTTGTGAATCTCATGGCCAACAATGGGCCACACAAATTTATGAATATGACCACTCCCTTAATGAGCAAAGGGAGATTCTCTATCATGATGAGTGCTTTCCTAAAGCACCAAACATATCTCAGACTTTCAGCCATGGTGAGATAACATGTGCAGCAAGTAAGTGGTGGGGAAACCACTTACCACATCTAGATATGATGCAGGTAGGATATGCACTGCGTTGGTTCCATATGTGGGACTATGACCCACCTCTGCATGTTCAAATTTTTGTTTGTATGTACCCATACATTGATGATATACTTGTACTTTTTATGGGAATGTATGCAGGGAGGATGGGAGGCATGTATGTACCACATGGGATGGAGTTTATCCATGAACCTTATACTACATGTTACAAGGAGAGCATTTGTTCAGCCATGTTTTTTTCATTTGAGTTATTGACTCCTTGTGGGATGGACTACTTACATCTCATAAGAAATTTGGAGGAACAATTCATGGAGGTTTGGATTGGTGAACACTTAGCTTATGAACGAAGCTTAACACATGATGATGGTGTCACCAATGGTGGAGGAGAAGAGTTGCAACACTCACCTTATCAGTTGCTTGAGGACAAGCAACTTTATGGAGGGGAGGACTGTAATATTCTGAATTAGTACCAAGCTAATGGGAATATTCAATTTTGTTTTAATTTTTTGTTTGATGAATAAATGTGTAAAGGAGGATCAATAAAACTCCTAAACAGTAAATAAATCAATGCCACATGTGAATAAGGCTAAATCTGGGCTATTTAAATAAACACCCTTAGGTGTGAAAGGGGTTGAATCTTTTGACTGGGTCAACTATGACCAAATCAACAACGTTGTCTTCGAGGAGTGGCCATCAATGAGGCACAACACAGTTTTACTTGGAGGTGGCTCATGTGAAAGAGATATATTATTGAAGGTGGTTTAGGGTTTGAAAGCTTTCAACTTATAAAAGGAAGAGGATGGCAACATGGAAAGGGTTGTTGATTATGTTATTTTTGAAGATATTGTCTATTTAGACATTTCTCATTCTGCTTGCTGCTTAGCAGAAAATAGTGTTGTTTAGTACTGGGTGTTCCTGATCGGGAATCCCACCTCTTTCCTTGAGAGGCCTCTTGGAAGAGTTTTCATTTCTTGTCCACTATCAGGCATTTGGCCAAGCTCTTCTTTCAACTACAATGTAGATCTTGTTGAGGGTTTGTTTGTCTTTGTAAGCTGCAATGAGTGGAGGCTAGATCTACTCAGATCTAGGCCAATATAGTGCCTCTTTTTAGTGGGGATGTTAAGTCCCTATATTAATAGTGTAGTCCTTTATTATGTTAGTGTAGCCACCCTTATTGTTATTGTTGTACCCCTGTAACCCCCATATTTTTATTATTGTGCCCTTACATTATTATTGTTAGGTTGGCTAGGACTACATTATGGCCCCACTAGGATTATATTGTGGCCCCATGGACTCCTATATATAGAAGGAGGTTTTGGTCATTTGTATCATCCAAGAATTTTTCATTCATGTAATGTATTGGAGGTTTCCCCCTCAAAGTGGCTTATTTCTAAGGCGTTGACATCTCTTTTCTTCTCTTTTTGGAGCTAGTTTCACAACATTTGGAATTAGAGCTTTGAGATTCTAGGGTTTCACTACTCCAAATAGGTCAGTGTGGAATTTTCACTATAACTATTTTCTACAAAGGTTCAGAATCTGAAATTTTTAGAGTGTGAAGCCGAAATCCTGAGGAACATCGTTGCAAAATTTCAGAGCTTGGTTCGCAAAATTTTTGGAGATATGATCTGTGCAAGTTAGGTCATTTTGTAAGCTCCTCAATTTAACCTAAATGTGTCATCGTGGTATTTTCGTAATAACTTTCTTTCTACAAAAGTTAAGAAGCTGAAATTTTTATAGTGCGAAGCCAAAATCCTGAGGAACAAAGTTGCAAAATTTCAGATATTGGTTCACAATATTTTCGGAGATATGATCTATGGAAGTTAGGGCTTTTTGAGGCTTCTGAATTTCATCTCAAAGAGGTGATCGTGGGAAAATATTCATAGCTCTCTCTCTGAGCATCGGATTGGAATTCTGTAAAAAGTGGCTGCAAGTACATGGACTGTAGTTTTTTTTCTATCAATTTCAGAGGCAAAGGAGGAAACAGTGACACGTGGCAAGTCGTACAAGTTCACTCTATTGAACCAGTCCAAAATTGGGTCATTGTGGGAGATTGGACATAACTTTGTCTTGAAGAATCCAAATCAAATCAGACCTATGGAATTTGAAAGAATCTTCATAGGGATACTACAGGGCTGAATTTCAGATATTGAGGATTTTTAATTATATAGATAATTCAATTTCAATACAAAGCTCTGCGAAATCAGGAAAAAGGTGTGTATTTAGTTTTTAAAATTGCATAACGTTTGTTTGAAAAAGCAGATTGAAGTGATTCCAAGGGAATATTTTAGAATTTGTATCATATTGGGTTCTATAATTCCTCCAAAAAATAATTCCATACCCATTAATCCCTCAAAAATCTATACTATGACGCATGAAGAGGAAGAATTGTAGTATGAGATATCAAAATTACGATACCAAGTGCAACAAATTTTGATATTACGAAGAGCAATTGAAGATGACATAGATGGTTTAAAAGCATAAATGAAGGCTAAGTTGGATGGTTTGAAGGATAAAATAATAGCTAATATGGATGATAAACTAGTGGAATATCACAACGAGCATCAACAACAAGTTCTCCAACTCTCAAAGGATAACCTAACTTTAGTGCAGAATCTAATGAAACAAAAGGAAGATCAACATCACATCGAAAGAATTTCTGAAGCAGTCACAGAAACAAGAACTAGACAAGTACGATCAACTTCAAAGTATCTCAGCAAGTGGAAGAACTTTCTTGTAGAATATTTCACATGGGAGGTTGAGAATTTTATACAGAAGCATCAAGAAATAATCAAGCGTTGAGGACAACACTTGTTTGAAGGAGAGGGGCATGTTAAGTCCCTATATTAATAGTTTAGTCTCTTATTATGTTAGTGTAGCCCCCCTTATTGTTATTGTTGTACCCCTGTAACCCCCATATTGTTATTATTTTTCCCTTACAGTGTTATTGTTAGGTCGGCTAGGATTACATTATGGCCCCACTAGGATTATATTGTGGCCCCATGGACTCCTATATATAGAAGGAGGTTTTGGTCATTTGTATCATCCAAGAATTGTTCATTCATGTAATGTATTGGAGGTTTCCCCCTCGAAGTGGCTTATTTCTAAGGTGTTGATATCTCTTTTCTTCTCTTTTTGGAGTTGGTTTCACAACAGGGGAAGACTTATATCCCATTGGAAAGAGAGTATTGGATGATTGGAGCTACATTTTCAGATCTTGGCTTGAGGAAAAACTTGTTCTAAAGCCTACAGTGCAGTCTTTCTTCTAGAACTGTGTTATTTGTGTGGGTATTGTTGCAGGGTCTTTTGGAACACTTTTTGGAGGAGTGGATTTCATGTGTTGGGGATCTGCCCTTCACATTTGAGATCCACTAGAGGGGATCATCATATTGTATATTTCAGATCAGATCTAGATGTCCATGAATTTCTGAATATTTCTACAGATATGCAGCATTAGATCTCAGATCTACTCCTTTTACTTCATGATTTGTTGAAAACCCCAAGGGGTAATTGAAGAAGATCCTATCTAGTGTACATATATAATATATATCTCACTTTTTATACACAAATCTACTCTAGATATGAAATGTAATCTAAAACAGTTACAACTAATAAAAATAACGCTGTCAAGCTCTTTCACTCTTAATACATGGTTGCAACACCTCATTTTGAGGATTTTCTTCCATAAAAGTCTTCTATTTCCTGTTGTACATATCATGGGTTGTCTTATTCATATATTTTGCTGATGTATATGTAAATAAAGAGCCTCCATATTGGCCTCTTTCTCTCACTTAGATGATTTGCGTTATTTCTCTGCATATCTATTTATAAATTGTTGTAGTCCCTGTTTCCGATATTACAATCACACCAACATGTAGATAAAGAAGTTCAACTATCTTCAAGCCTACCTCTCCAGGCCCAGTATTTAATGGGGAGGAATTTTTATTAAAAGTTTTCAAAATACTTCAAAAGGGTTCTGCTCTCTCTAGATCTTGTAGCAACTTTCAGATTTGAAAAAGGTTTCTTGGTTTTATCAGAATGTCCCTCTAAAGTTTGGCTATGTCGCCTCTTCCCTCTGCATAAAAACTCCTTTTTGCATAAAAAATCCATTTGTAAAGTTATGTTACAAAATATCTTCAAACCTTCTTCTTACAACATTACTAAACTCTATATAGAGCATAAAGCTCCTAGCTTCAATACCTTACAAAACTCCTCCCATTATTTGGCATTACATTACAATTTATATAATATGGTGATAAAAAATGGTTATAACAACCATATCCCACCTCCTATGAATTTAAAAAACCCATATTTATGAGCCTTAACTCACCATATCAAAAATTTATGGTTTAATAATAAACCATATCCCATATGGTTGTTACATGGCTCGAATTTAATAAAGTGTAGAGTTTGCAACATATGGTTTTTAAATAAACCATATCATATGCTAATCCATCCAATTGATATACTTTAACCTTCCCACCATATATATATCCATAATACTTTAAATTTTATGCCACGTACTTCATCCAATGAATATGTTCGAGGTTTTTCGAATGGAGGATCGATAGGTATGACATAGGTTATGGTAAGTATGACATATAGATATGTATGGTGGAGCCACCAACAATGGTGGGCTATGCCTTTTTTATTCCATTTTGATAACCATTATCACCTCAAATATGTGCGACGAAATATTTATAATAAGAAACAAATGTTAGCACTATTGGTGAAGTACTATATTTTTAGTGCAAAGGTCACAAGATCGAATACTGTCCAGTCCATTAGCTGGTTAGCATAATTTTGGCCAACCTGTAAAGGCCATGTGTCACTCTCTAATAAGGCCACTTGTTTCCATGTGATTGGTCCATATGTCACCAACCAAAAACTGCCACTTGTCAACGTTTCATTGGTTCACCTGCTCCAATAAAAAGTTTCCACTTGTCGCTCTCTCCTGATTCCACGTGGAGGTCGAAACCATAAGTTTCCTGTTGAATTTTACCAATTGAATTTGAATTTTTGGAGTTTTCCTTGAAAACTTTGACTTTGCGTAACTTATTCATACAAAGTCATATTTTTCCCATTCAAATTGTGTTTAAATCAGTTTTTCGAGATCCACACGATGGGGATACTTTCGCTCGATTCTGATTCCTTTGAATTTTTGGACATTAATCCCTTTTAGTTCAATCCAGATCATTTCTTGATCATTTCAAATCATTCCTGATCATTCTGGATCACTAGATCATAGAAACAAAAGAAAATATAGATAAACGACTTGAAAATAAGCCTCTCCTTTTACATCATATAAATGAACAATTCCTTGATAATTTAAATGGAAAGACCTCCTTGGTATATATATGACTCTAAAGGGTCAAAATATAATTAGGGTCTACATAACAATAATAATGTGAGTGCTCAACAATAACAATAATGGGTTCCTATGTGGCACAAAAATAACAATATGGGGGTTAGACTAGTATTACAGGGACTTAAAACCTATACTCTAATCATGTTCATGGGACATAAATTTTGTAACTTATGCCAAATTGGATCATCAAATTAATGTAAATTTTATGTGTGAAAGTATTTTATTTCATTTTCTAATTAATTTGTACAATTGCAAAAAAACGACACTTGTTACCTCCTTTAGGAAAGGTTACATGCTAACATTAACTTGTATTATTGCTTTGTTTAAGAAGTCACACCTTATGTCAAATTCTATGCAAGCGTAAACTACGTGCAAATGAAAAATGTTTTCTAATATTATTTCACTAATCATAGGATTTGCAAATGTGAAAAATTAATAAAATAATGCAAGAAATCACATTGCAAAAAATCACACACAATATAGGAAAAAGGTTTAGATACACATTATATACTCTGAATGTTATAATATATTTAATATAATTCAATATCATAATTCAAAACAAGGAACTTAAATAAAAAAATTCATTGAAATACGTCTTTATATAATGTTAATAACTACATATCATGTAACCACATGATTAAATCAAATTTCAACCATCCAACAGACTGGAAAACATCTCAAAAAATGGTTAAATACTTCAAGTAGAAAGTGGAAGGTGGAGTTAATGTTGGAAGTGTGGAGGTGTGAACGCCCCCCCACCCCTCACCACTATTCAATGGTAATTTTGTCTTACTAGTTACTAGTGAGAGGGATATCTGCACCTTCTGTAGAACACTTCTTGATTTTGATAACTCGACAATAATATAGGTTGATTAATATGACTGCATTTTAAAATATCTAAAATCGTACCATCATTATATTTCCCAACTATGCAAATAAATAGAACTGTCATTTCATACACATAATCACATTTTGATGGTCCACTATAAATGTGTCATAAAGCTCAAAACTGGAAAACACATCCATAAAAACTAAATTTTCCATAGAGTATTACTAATAGGAAACTTTTCTTAGATCAAGAAATACTTTTTCCAATACCATTCCTCTTAGAACACAATGTTGGCAATATGGCTTAATATGTTGTCCTTGATGGAAACCTACTTGATGAGTTTCCTTTTGATAACAACCTATTTGTTAAAGATGTAAAAATGATGTTTCTACATGTCAGTTCAGATGTGACAGAGAAAGGAATTCCAGTAAGTTCCAGAGAAATGAAAAAGGTAATATTTCAGAGTGTATATGTAGGTTTGATGAAGTAAATCCGTGTACATACGCAGGTTTGTATACAGACAACCCACGTATACATCCATAATTAGTATTTACGCAGTTTTTATGATGAGAAGTCCCATATACACGTAGGGACGAAGAAGCTAAGTCGTGTATGCCTCTTTCACTCTAAAATTATGATACCAGGAGGAATTACCATGGTTTTAGCCCACAATTTGAGCGTTGTGTCATCTTTTTTATTCAGTCTAAGAATAACATTGACACTCGTGTTGTTTTGGCTCATGGTATTGATAAATGATAAACCCATATAAGGAGAATAAGATCATAGTGCAACGGTGTGCATGTGTAAGGGTTTGAATTGAATACTTCTCTCTGAAGTATATCTGCATGAAATGGGTTTTGTTTATTTGAAGATATGATATTATGATGCACCCATGGATACAATGATGGATCAGGATCTCTAGAACTTAAATGAATATGTACTTGCGTGATCTATTGATGATATTTTTGGATCTGTGACCTAGCGCATGTTTTCTGAAGAGAAGTGAAGAAATTTAGGTAAGTCTATAGATCTGAAACCTTTTGTAGAATTAATATTTCTAGCACTATACGCTAGTTTGTCATGATGAAAGCACGTATACACGTGGATTTTTTCCAGATAATGCGCGTATTGAAGTTAGGGTTTTCTGAATCTTGATGGAGGTTATATATTTAATGTTGTTATATTTCTGTTGTATCTTAATGAGGTATTCATGTAGATCTGGGTTTTTTGAATATTGTATGTGATGCTAAGTTGAATATGTGAAAATATGATCAATGAATGATTAAATATGATTAATGATGTTGACTGAATAAGGGTCTACAAATATGAAAAGATATATGACTGAAAGCCTCAGATATATTTCTAATATTGATCAAATTATGGAAATTCAGTATTCACAGATCTATACTCAGGTTGGTGTGCAGGACAACACATATATATGCAGGTTTAGTAAAGGGAAGTAGCGTATGCATTTAAGATAATGCATAATTAGGGTTGAAATTGATTATGCATTTTGATTCTGAAATCTGGGTTTATTACTATGTTCTCGTTATAGTGGTATCACTGTTCTGTTTGAAGTTTGGGTTAAGTTTATTGGTGTTGATATTTATGATGAGTTGAGTTAAAGCTGTTGGATCCAGTGTGAAAATTTATGAAACGTGGTCTACAGTGGGTCTGAGGGTTGAAGCCTTTAGAGTGGAAGTAGAAGCTTCCTGTCAGTAGAAGCTGGTGTTCTGATCAGGGGGTTGTAGCTCTCTTCTAGTAGAGGTTGGTAAACGAGATCAGGGGGTTGGATCTCCCTTCCAGTAGTATCTTGAGAATGAGAGAAGGTTGCAGCCTTCTGCAGGTAGATGCCTACGTACTGATATGAGTCTGCATCAGTACAATATTGTAAGCAGTTTTCCATATAATAAACATTGAAGACAAAGACAACATCAACGGTGGTTTTCTCCTAAATTTGGTTTCCACCTTAAATCTTGGTGTTCATGTGTGATGATATTATGTGATGATTTATTCTGTTATTACTGCACTTATTTACTGCTTAACTATCTGATGCATAACTGATGGTCTAGGTTAAATACTGCTTCTGAATGTTTACCTAAATAGTGAATTTATCTGTGTATACACTAGTTTCCGTTTGCAAATTCGCATGCATACGTTGCTTGTGCTAATCAAAGTTGCCTATAAAAATCAGTAATGAGAAAAGAAAAAGATTGTGATTATTGCAAATACTGATTCACTCCCCCCCCCCCCCCCCTCCCCTCAATATTTTTCCCAACAATTGGTATCAGAGTAGGTCCTCCACTAGAAGCTTAATCGCTAGAAGGAATATCATTTAAGATGAGAAATCAATATGGGACAACATCTATCAGAGCTCCACTCTTCAATGGAAACAATTTAATCTTCTAGAAGACCAGGACAAGATCCTATCTTCAGTCTCTTGGAGCATATGTATGGGCTATAGTTGAAGGTAATTAACAATATCCAGCCTTGGTTCCTGCAGATCCAGTAGCAAGGGAAAACTATAACATGAATGCAAAAATTGTCAATGCTTTATTGAGGAGTCTAACTGAATCAGAATTTGTCAAAGTGATGCAGTTAAATACAACAAAGGAGATATATGACAAAACCATTCTAATAAATGAAGGTGATGCCAAGGTAAAAAGTGCTAAACTCCAAACTCTTAGAATTCAATATGAAAAAATCAGAATCCATAATGATGAAAGCATTGCTAGTTTATTTTTACGTCTAAATGATATTGTAAATTGTATGAGAAATATTGGTGAAACTATAACTGACACCACTCTTGTAGAAATTTTTTAAAGATCTCTAACTCCTAAATTTGAGTCAAAAGTATCTGCTATTGAATAAAAGAAGGATCTACAAACTCTTACCATTGTTCAACTTCATGGGATCCTAACTACATGTGAAATGAGAAAAGGAGGTCCATCTGAACTCAAAGAATTTGTTTTTATAGCTCCTACAAAAGGCAAGGAAATGGAAGAAAAAGAAGGATCAAGGTGTGTTTATGAAGAAGATGAGATGAATTTTGTAAAGAAACTACAATTTGGCATTAGGAGGTTCAGAGGTAAGCTTCCTTTCAAATGTTTTGCTTATGGAAGAGTTGGTCATTACGCGGCTAAATGTCCTTGTAAAGATAATCATGAAAAGGGAAAGGAATTGGAAAAAGGAAATAAGAAATGTTTCATCAATAGAAAAATTTATTATAATCATGACGATAGTGACGGTCTATCAAATAGTGAAGAAGGAGAATCTGATCAAGATATTATACTATTCATGGCATTTGAAATTAACACTAGTGAGAATAAAGATACATTTATGGATGCTTTAGGAGAAAATGATTTTCTTGAAGAAATCAATCAACTCAAAATATGTTTGGAAGAAAAAAAAATAGCCATCGATACTCTAAAGAATCAACTTATATAAAAGGAGAAGCACAATGAGAAATTAGAATGTGAAATAGTAATTCTAAGAAAGGAAATTGAGAAAGTGAAAACCTTAAATCTTAGATTTGCTAAAGGATATGAAACCTTAGATGAAATTATCAAGGTACAACACTCTTCTTTTGTAAGGACAGGTCTTGGATATATCAGATAATCTTCTCAATCTTTAGCACCAAGCTATCTAAATGCAGCTAAAGCCAGCCAACAACATTTCATCACTCAACAAAAGAACAAAGAGAATACCCAGGTAAATCATGACCACTTCAATTCAAGGATGAAAAATAACAGAAGTATCAATCAACAGGTAAACATCAATAGAAGGTTCAATGATTACAGAAATTTATTCTTTAATGGACAATGTTTCTCATGTCATAACTTTGGTTATAAAGCTGCTCAATTTGTTGTATACAAAACCATCATGACAAGAGAAGCAAGAAAGCAAATAAATGAGACTGGAATAAAGAAGAATAATTATAACAAATTTTCTCCTCTTCAAAAAAAAATTGAATGTTCTTATTGCAATAGCTTTGGACATGAAGAATATGAATGTAGGAAAAATTTTAGCCAAAAGAGCATATAACCTCAAACTCCAAGGTATGGAGAAAGAAAGACTTACAGGTTGAAAGTTGTGGCATAGATTTATTTGCATAAGGAGAAGAAAATAAATGGTACATTGATAGCAGATGTTCAAAACACATGACAGGTGATAAAAATAAACTCCTTTCATATAATGCTTTAGAGAAGGAAAATAATGTTACTTTTGGAAATGATTCTCCTGCTATCATTAAGGGTAAAGCTTCTGTTTTTCCAAAGGAAAAGGTGAAAGATAACAATGCTATGTACGTGGATGGATTAAAGAATAACTTGTTGAGTGTGAGTCAAATGTGTGATCAAGGAAATGGAGTTGTCTTTAGTTCAAAAGAATGTGTAGTTCAAGAACTTGACATAGGAAAAATCGTAATAAAAGGAACTAAAACACCAAGCAATTTGTATATATTGAAAGGTGGCCAAGAGCAATGTTATTTAGGTAAATATACAAAAAATTGGTTTTGACACAGAATATTGGGACATTTGAGCTTCTCTCAAATAAGAAAATATAGCAGACTCAAAGCTGTTTGTGATCTACCCAACATCACTCTTTGTGAAAGTACCATATGCAAATCATGCCAATTTGGTAAGAAAACCAGGGTTCAATTCAATGCTAAAGAAGGATAAAAAATTAATCCTCTTGAACTTATACATATTTATTTATGTGGTCATGTAAGGAAAAAGTGACCTTGTGGAGAACAATACTATATTCTATTTATTGATGACTTCTCTAGAATGTGTTGGATCAGTTTACTGAAACATAAAGATGAAGCATTTGAAAAATTTAAGATCTTCAAATCTTTGGTTGAAATGAATTAGATCTAAAAATCAAGTGTCTAAGATCTGACCGAGGAGGAAAATATATATCAGATGAGTTCTTTGATTTCTGTGAACATTATGGCATAAAAAGATAGTTTTCTGTAGCTGGAACTCCACAAAAAAATGGTGTGGCAGGAAGAATGAATAGAACAGTTCAGCATATGGCTCGTGCTATGTTTTATGAATCTGGAAATCCCAATACCTTTTGGGGAGAAGCAGCGCATACTGCAGTAAATATTCTCAACAAGGCTCATGTTCATGTGAACAGTGATAAACTCCTTATGTGCTCTGGTATGATAATCTTTCCACTGTGAAGCATTTTAGAGTTTTTGGAAGAAAATGTTTTATCAAGAACAATGATGAAAAAATTTGTAAGTTTGAGCCTAGAGAAGATGAAGGAATATTTCTTAGTTACTCTTCTAGAAGTAAAGCATATAAATGTTACAATAAAAGACTTCGAAAGATTGTTGAATGTATTGATGTTGTAATTGATGAGTCTCTCACAGCTCCTAAAAGGGAAATAACAACAAAAAATGAAGATAATGATGATGTATATTTTCCCGCATCAAATAACAAAAATATAGAAGGCAAACCTAATGAAGCACCAGAAGGAGATATATCGGAAAAGGCTCCATCTAGGTATGTTCAAAAGAATCATCCAGAATCTCAAATTCTGGGAGAAAAGGGATCAGGTGTCCAAACAAGAACAACTCTTGTAAGATCCCCTAGATATCTGGCATTATTATCCACTATTGAACCACATAATGTAAATCAAGCTAGTAAAGATGAATGTTGGATTCAAGCCATGCATGAAGAAATTTATCAAATTGAAAAGAATCATACTTGCGAATTGGTTCCAAGACCTCATGATAAAAATGTCATTGGAACAAAATGGATATTCAAAAACAAGTTAAATGAAAATGGAGATGTTATTAGGAACAAAGCTAGACTTCTTTGTAAAGGGTATGCTCAAGAAGAAGGTATAGACTTTGAAGAAACATTTTCACTTGTAGCCATAAGAATGTTTCTTTCTTTTTCAAGTTTTCAACAATTCAAATTTTATCAAATGGATGTAAAATATTCTTTCCTCAATGGTGATCTAGAAGAAGAAGTTTATATAGAACAACCAGAAGGATTCATTCTGGGAAATGATGAAAAACTTGTCTACAAACTAAAAAAGGCTCTATATGGTCTCAAACAGGCTCCTCGGGCATGGTGCTATCATCTTGAAAAATATATTCAACAAGAAGGTTTCAAAAAAGGATCTGCTGACAATAACTTATACAAAAAAATTAAGAATGATAAATTATTAATTATTGTTGTGTATGTTGATGACATCATTTTTGGAAGTAATGAAGAGTCCATGAGTCAAAAAATTTCTTCTGTTATGTAACAAGAATTTGAAATGTCATTACTTGGGTAACTAACATATTTTCTTGGATTACAAGTGAAAAAAGCAACATATGGCATATTTCTATCACAAGAAAAATATCTCAAGCAAATTTTAAGGAAGTATGGGATGGAAGACTGCAAACCTGTAAGTACTCCAATGGTAACTAGATGTAGCCTCAGTTCTCATGATGATTCTCCCATGTGAATCAACTAGATTATATATCTATGATTGGAAGTTTGCTTTATCTAACTGGGACAAGACCAAACATTATGCATGCAGTTGGGATTGTTGGATGATTCCAAGCTAATCCAAAAGAGTCACACCTTCAGGCTGTAAAAATAATATTCAAATATCTACAATGGACTCAAGAGTTTGGTCTATGGTATCCAAAGAATGCTGATCTCACTCTTCATGCTTACAAAGATGTGGATTTGGATGGAAATGTTGATGATCGAAAAAACACTAGTGGTGGTGCATTCTATATGGGGCCCCGATTAGTATCTTGGTTCAACAAGAAACACAATTCCATTGCTTTATCTACAACAGAAGCAAAATATGTGGCTGCCGCATCATGTTGCACAAAAATTCTTTGGATGATGCAGACACTACAAGATATTGAAATTGAATGTTCTCCTCCCATCTCCATCTTATGTGATAATACAAGTGCCATCAATATATCAAAAAATCTTGTTATGCATTCCAAGACTAAGCACATTCCTATCAAGTATCACTTCTTACGTGAACAAGTGCTTGAGAAAAAGGTTAAACTAGAGTATGTTCCCTCCAAAGAACAAGTTGTTGATATATTTACTAAACCTCTTCCCAGGGAAGCATTTGAATATCTCATATAGAAGTTGGGAGTTGTCTCTACCTCACTTATCAAATCTGCTTAATTTCATAAGATTAATTTTAGTACGTTGGTTGCATGAAGGCGAATCACGTATATACACCCATATCTCTGTATAAATCCGTGTATGGTTTTTGCTGACAGAAAATATATGGGATGCATAGGTTTAGGGGGAGCATTTTCCTTTCTGAAAAGAATGCATTCTTTTCACTATGTTGGTTTCCATTATGATCTCTTGTTTGAGATTTTTTGGCATTGGTTATAAAATTTCATATTTGTAATTTGATATAAAGGTCATCTTGAGACCTTTGATGTAAAGATTGTCATTTTTAAATTTGTAAACCCACTTGGTTGAGTAGTTTAGTCAATAAGTAAATCCACTTAGTTGGATCCTTGATGTAATTTTGTGTCCTTGGTGATAGGAAATTTCATACTCTGTTGAGTTAAAGAGTCATGGATTTTATTGAAAATATGAAGCTTCCGCATGTACTGAGGGGGAGAAAATGTTTGCCCTTTTCTCTTGATGTCAAAGGGGGAGAGTATTTGGTGTTTGAATAATATTTTATGTATCTAAAGGTTGTGGTGATCAAACACCAACATGGTTGCCATCAAGTCCAGAGGGGGAGATTGTTGGCATTGTGGATTAATATGTTTTCCTTGATGGAAACCTACTTGATGAGTTTCCTTTTGATAACAACCTATTTGTTAAATATGTAAAAATGATGTTTCTACAGATCAGTTCAGATGTGACAGAGAAAGGAATTCCAGTAAGTACTAGATAAATGAAAAAGGTAATATTTCACAATGTATATGCAGGTTTGATGAAGGAAAACCGCGTACATAAGCAGGTTTGTATACATGCAACCCGTGTATACATCCAAAATTAGTATATACACATTTTTTATGATGATAAGTCATGTATACACGTGGGGACGAAGAAACCAAGTTGTGTATGCCTCTTGTGCTCTAAAATTATGATACTAGGGGGCATCACCATGGTTTTAGCCCATAATATTGAGCGTTGTATCGTCTTTTTGATTTCGTCCAAGAGTACCATTGACACTTGTGTTGTTTTGGCTCATGGTATTGATAAAGGCTAAACCTACATAAGGAGAAGAAGATCATAGTGCAAGGGTGTGCATGTGTAATTTTTTGAACTAAATACTTCTCTCTGAAGTATATCTGC
This sequence comes from Pinus albicaulis, assembly GCA_034641835.2. Lineage (NCBI taxonomy): Eukaryota > Viridiplantae > Streptophyta > Pinopsida > Pinales > Pinaceae > Pinus > Pinus albicaulis. The sequence continues at coordinate 510,663,161 of CM076584.1, forward strand.
ATGAAATGGTTTTTTTTTATTGGTAGATCTGAAATTATGATGCACCCATGGATACAATGATGGATCAGGAACTCTAGACCTGAAATGAATATGTACTTTCATGATCTATTGATGAGATGCTTGGGTCTGTGACCTGGCGCATGGTTGCTAAAGAGAAGTGAAGAAATTTGGGTAAGTCTATAGATCTGAAACCTTCTGCAGAAATAATATTTCTAGATCTATACGTTGGTTCGTCACAATGAAAGTGCGTATACACGCGGATTTGTTTCAGATAAAGCATGTATTGAAGTCAGGGTTTTCTTAAGCTTGATGGAGAGGTTATCTATTTACTGCTATTGTATTTCTGTTGTGTGTCAATGAAGTCTTAATGTAGATTTGGGTTGTTTGAATATTGTATGTGCTTGTAAGTTGAATATGTGCAAATATGATAAATGAATTATTAAATATGATTAATGATGCTAACTGAATAAGGGTTCTATAAATATGAAAAGATATATGACTAAAAGCCTCAAATATGTTTTTGAGATTGATCAAATTCTGGAAATTCAGTTTTCAGAAATTTATAAGCAGGTTGGTGTGTAGGAAAGCACATATATACGCAGGTTGGTGTGCAGGAAAGCACGTATATATGCAGGTTCAATAAAGGGAAGTAGCGTATGCATTTAAGATAATGAATGATCAAGGTTGAAATTGATTCTGCATGTTGATTTTGAAATCTGGGTTTATTACTGTGTTCTGGTTACAGTGGTCTCATTGTTCTGTTTGAAGTCTGGGTTAAGTTTATTGGTTTTGATCTTTATGCTAAGTTGAGTTAAAGTTGTTGGATCCACTATGAAAAATTATGAAACGTGGTCTGCACTGGGTTTGAGCGTTGAAGCCTTCAGTGTGGAAATAGGAGCTTCCTGCCAGTAGAAGTTGGTGTTCTGATCAAGGGGTTGTAGCTCCCTTCTAGTAGAGGTTGTTAAACGAAATTAGGGGGTTGGAGCTCCCTTCCAGTAGTAGTTGGAGAACGAGAGAAGGTTGCAGCCTTCTGTAGGTAGATTCTTGCATATTGATATGAGTCTGCATCAGTACAATATTGTAAGCAGTCTTCCATATAATAAATATTGAAGACAGAGATGACAACAATGGTGGTTTTCTCCCGAATTTTGTTTCCACCTTAAATCTTGGTGTTCATGTATGATTATCTTGTGTAATGATTTATTCTATTATTAATGCACTTATTTAATGCTTAACTATCTGATGCATAACTAATGGTCTAGTTTAAATACTACTTCTGAATGTTTACCTAAACAGTAAAGTTATATGTGTATATGGTAGATTCTATTTGCAAAGTTGCGTACATACACTGCTTGTGCTAATCAAAGTCGCGTATATAAATTAGTAAAGAGAAAAGTAAAATATTGTGATTATTTAAAATACTGATTCACCCACCCCCACCCCCCCCCTCCCCCTCTCATTATTTTCCCAAGACACAAGATGTTGTAGTCGTGTTGTTTCCAAGTATCATGCAGTGTAACCGATGGAAATAAACAAAGCGACAATTTTCCCTGCAAATGGTACAATAAACAATAGTTTAATACATAGTTTTAGAAGTTGTAATTAGACTAATGGATTTTTTACATATAGTCTCAAAGGGATTCGTATCTGCATTGCATTTTCTTTTAATTTCCTTTGGATTGAAAGATATATTGGAAGAATTTTTTCATGTTCTTGAAGCTATCACATGTGCAGTATTTTTAAAATAGTATACGTAAATTGTATAAGAGGTGGACAACAAAATTATAACATTGAAACATTCAAGTAAATATAATATTTTAATTGCCCTATCCTGATCGAAATTCCTATCTTTGATTTCTAGTCCATATTGCATCCCTGTTTATGTTGGCGGAATTGCAATGGCACCAATTGTGCTAACTAGAAAGAAATCTCGACTATGGGGAAAATTTGCAATCGTCATATTTGAGAAAAAGTGGTAGTCTCCGGAAATAGAACAAATATTTTCTACAATTCTAATGTTTAGTGATATATTTTTCTTAGAGTCACCACTATCATATTTTCGCTTTGGAATTATTACGAAATTTCTAATAGAAACATCGCATTTGTAATAATTTTTGCCTCATGTTGGTTGATAAACTATGTTGGCACAAGCAATTTTTTTTGTCATGCCTGCCTTCTTATTTCTCAAATGTGCATGAAGTATTGGTATTTTCTTATTTGTTTTGTCCAAAAAATTTCGATATGTAACTAACAAAAATCCATGGAAAAATCTTCCTGTTATCTCGTTACCAATATCTTCGATTAATAATGGCATAGACTGGATCCTTTTTTTCCTACTTATGAGCATTGAATTGAAATTAATTCAAGAATAGAGAAAGAAATATGAAATATATACTTAACTAAACTTGGAAATAACTACCTTTCTATATTTGTTTCTTGTCATTTTTCTGCTCCTTTCGCTGTGTCTCCTGCAAATTTTTCTTCTGTAATTTTGTTCATTTCCATCTCTACATCTTTTTCGATGTCTATCGTAACATCATTGACATTATATTTATTTAAGACCAATTTAGAATTTAATATTTTTTACATGTTCATATATATTGCACTAAAATCACTGCTTAAAATGATATTATAAATTATACTATGTAGGAATTGGGTTATGATGACAAAACCAGATATCACAAAGTATTGCTAATGCATATCCTAATATCAGGTTCATAGTTACCAGATAGAATCTGATTTATATGCACATAGTTAAAATACTAAATAGATTTAATTAATTTTTACAAATTCTAATTTATAGTTCCTTGTTACATATATTAAATTAAAAAATGAGCAAATGTACAAATGTACAAATGTTTTATGGAAATATTCAAAGTACTTTTTTCCTTGTAGTTTGTCTCCTCGATCAAAATATCTAAGTGTTATATGTTTCTTGAAAATTGAAAAAGAGTCATTAAAAAATATAACAAAAGAAGAGAGGTTTGTATAATGTAATAATCAAATGAGAATAAATATAACAAAAACACACATATTAGAAAATTTATTACTGTATTTAACTTTATTTGTTGTATTTGTGTCCATCTTCCTTGCTTTGAACATATGAATTAGATCAAATATATGGAAATAATTGAAAAAAGGGAAAATTCATAGGAATCACATAGTTACAAAATTATATATCGCATCAGAGACATTGAAACAAGAAAAATAGAGACTAAGCAAAACAAGGTTGCAACCTATACAAAGATAAATTGACGATATTAGTACTAATATAACAACAAGCATTTTCCATGGGGATGTGTTCATCACATATAAAACTTTTCTAGATAAAATCAAACAATTCAAGACCAATTCTCTATGTAGATTCATGTATAACAATGTTGAAATGACATTAACATTGGTTGTGCTTACATATATTGCCTAAAAACATGAGGAAACATAATTATTGCATGTCCTTGGGTTTTTATTACAAATTTCGAAATCCCTAACTATGATGATTGTAAATCTGTTGCGTAATCCATATTCATTTCCAATTTTCCAATCCATGCAATTGCTACTTCAACAACATAGGCATGAATACAAAATGCACTAGAAATCAAAGATGTGAATGCTGACAAGAACTTGACAATAGTAAGCATAAAACATATTACTGCTCATAATGTTTAAAGTTATAGTTAAAAACAAAATCACCTAGAACAAGGAGATCAACTAGGAAAATGACAACACTTTCATGCTAAACATCGCCACACAACTTAGAGAATAAATCACTGACGTAATGCAACCAACAAAACAACCACCATATAGCCTAGTTAAGAAATCATCCACCTCAAACATTTAGCAAAATGACAAACTAGGAAAGCATTTCCAAGGACATATTTTGTAATGAGCAACTCCCTTGAAAATTAATTTATGTCTCTCATCAATTAACATCTCATAACAAAAGTTATAAAATTATAGTACGAAAACACTCAGACCTAACTGCTACACGATGATAACATATATTGTATAAACATTTTAGGCAGTCACATATTATCTACTTTTTGAGTTGCATACCTCATTGCTATATGTATGTAATGTATATTGTGTAAATTATCTATGTACTCGCATACAAAAGGAAGGACATATTTATTACCTGACAAAAATTCTACACTTTTTTCCCCTGCGTTCAAAATGAGCTTGTTTTCCACACCACAAACGAACTGTGCAATACACAAATGTACAACTTGCAGAGAAAATACCTCATGTCATGCAACTACCAGAACGACCGCCGTACAACTTGGAGAACAAATATTTTTGTAACCCACTCCCTTGAAAAGTAATAAAAAATGTGTTTGCAATGTGCATGCTAAAAACTACATGATAAACACTTGGCTAATGCACCCATGGACAAAATAACTATAACTACTGGTTACAATTGTCACATTACCTTTTAAAATTTCAAGATATATATTAGATATTAACGAATGATGATATTTTATTCATAATATCTTATTTTGAACACCTAAACAATGCACCTATATAGATAATAAATAGAATTAGTGGTTAAAATCATCACTTTACCTTTTAAAATTTCATGATATGTTTTTATTTGTTTTAGCCCCTGCCTTGTTATATATGAAATTTAATATATACTAACTAATAATAACACGATATACACATAAGGACAACTTTTCACGTCCCAAAATTTAATAAGCCAAAACCACTAATTAATTGATTAATATGTAGTTTTATGTGGGAAGGAGGTGTGTAGAAGAAGTGTGCGGATGGAGAATGTATGCAGAGGTACAGACATTGTAGTTGAAATTTTATGTTCCTTGTTCTGGAAACTTGTTCTCCCGCACAAAACTTCTTCTTCATACACATTAAAAAGACACTTAATTTATTTAGTTGACAAATGTGAATAAAAAATGCACTTTGTATTGAGGCTCAAATAAATAAAACCCACATCAACATAATAGTGGGGACAATTATTTTCCCACCCTTATTTTGAACTTGACATACAAGTAACCTAAACTTTTCATGCCCCAAATTTTAATAAGCCAAAACCGCTAATTAATTGATTAATATATAGTGCATGGTAATGTGTGTGGAGCTATGAAACATTGCGAAATAAAGTTTTTGTTCCTTGCTCTGCACACCCATTCTCACCCACAACACTTCCTCACACACGATAATATGCCAAAACCCCTAATTAATTAATTAATATGTAGTGTTATTCGGACGAGATGCAAGAGAAAGAAGTGCGCAGAGAGGGAATATATGCAGAGGTATGAACATTGCGAATGAAATTTTGTGTTCCTTGTTCCAAACACCCTTTCTCACATACAACTCTTCTTCCTCATACACATTAAAAAGAAACTTCATTGAATATTGGATAATAGTTATTTAATTTACAAATGCGAAATAACAAATGCACTTACTATTCAAGAAGTTCACATAAAACGAGCCCATGTTGACATAGTAGTGGGGAAAATTAATTCCCTACACTTTTTTCACACATGATATACACTTAACCCAAACTTTTCATGCCCCAAAATTTCATAAACCAAAACCACTAAATAATTGATTGCTATGTAGTGTGTGAAAATGTATGAAATGATATGGAACATTGCGGAAGAAAGTTTATGTTCCTTTCTCCACCCACCCATTCTCCCACACAAAAATTCTTCCTGACATGCATTAATAATCCAAAATTACTAATTAATTAATTAATATGTAATGTTATGTGATAGGGAAGTGTGCGGAGGGGGGAAAGTTTTTGTTCCTTATTCCAAAAACTTGTTCTCCCACATGACACTTCCTCGTACGCATTACAAAGACACTTTATTTAATATTAGATAATAAATATTTAATTGAAAAATGTCAAATCACAAATGCCCCCATAGTCAAATCACATTGACATAGTAGTGGGAACAATTAATCGCTCACTCTTATTTCACACATGATATACACGTAACTGAAAATTTTCGTGCTCCAAACTTTAATAAGGAAAAACTACTAATTAATTGATTAATATGTAATGTGTGGGAATGCATGTGATGATCTATAAAATTGAGGAAGAAAGTAGTATTTAGGAACCATGAATACGAATATTCACCATTTCTAATTTGATACAATTTTTTAAAAATCAAAGCCATCACTTCAAATCATTACCAAAGAATTTTTTCCATAGCTCATCTCGATATTAAATAAAACTACATGTAAACCAAACATTTCACACCCCAAACTTTAATAAGCCAAAACAGCTAATTAATTGATTAATATGTAGTGTTATGGAGGAGAGAGGTATGCAGAAGAAGTGTATGGAGGGGGATTTTATGCAGAGGTACGGAACATCATTGGAGAAAGTTTATGTTCCTTGTTCCATACACCTATTCTCCCACACAACACTTCTTCCTCACACACATAAAAAATAACTTCATTTAATATTGGATAATAATTATTTAATTCACAAATGTGAGATTGTAAATGCACATAGTATTCGGGATCTGTGAATACCAAGATTCCCTATTTCTACTTTGATACAATTTTTAAATGATCAAAGCCTACAAACATAGTTTTGAAAACTGTACATTGGATCATCAACAAAGAAATGTTTCCACAACTCCTTTGCCTCCCTATATCAAATAAAATGAGCCCATGTTAACATAAACCTATATACATGTAAACCAAACTTTTCATGCCCCAAACTTTAATTAACCAAAAAAAATAATTAATTTTGTTGAGAGGAATACAAAAGAAGTTTGCAAAGGGGAAATATATGTATAAATGTAGAGCTTTGTGAACCAAAGTTTTTGTTTCTTCCTCCACACAACAATTTTCCCGCACAAAACTTATTTCTCACATTCATTAAAAGGACACTTCATTTAATATTGGATACTAAGTTTTTTTTTTAAATTTAAAATTATTTCATGTCTACGAGAGAAATTTCCCTCTGCACCCCCATTCTCCCACAAATACCCCCTCTTCTGCACACATTCATGGCTCCACAAACCTTTTCTCCCGCACAACTGAATCTGTAAAAGTTTAAATTGGAAAAAAAGTTTAAAATGAAATAATAGGTAAACACACTAGGATTTCATATGTTAGTACAAGTGTCAATGCCAGTGTTAGAGCACTCACTAAAGTCTCTTTAGTGTCTTTCTCCTTCTTCACCTCCACACACATTCCGCTCTATACAAATATTTCAATTAAATATATTAAATTTTTAACTTTACCATTGCTTGAACCTTCGCACTTTGCACAATGAAAGCTTCCTCCACATATTTGTTTAGCACTCACCCCCACCCCCTCCCTTACGGCAGGGACCTACAACCCTGTCAGTTCTAGCATCATTGTGTAGTGCAACGACAATTCCAGACATAAAAATGTTTAGTGTCAGTGTCAGACCACTCACTGACAGAATTACCACTTACAAAATTAGTCTTTTTTTTTTTTAATTTTGAAATGATTTGTCAGGTTCTGAAAAAAAACCAAAAATAAATTTCCCTCCACCGAGGGAATTATGCCACAACAAGGCTTTCTCAACCAATGGAAAATTAGAAATAATATTTCTAGAAATTAGAAACATTATTTTTGAATTTATGGAAAAATAGGAATAGTCAACATTTTCCTGAAACTTTGGTTAAAGTTACAAAAAATCAGAAAACTAAATGAGAGTCAATGGACTTTCACTGCGAGGTAAGTGTTATAGTCCCTGTTGATGCAGGGACTAATACTTATTTTCTTGTACACATTTAAAAAATAATTTAATTTTCACTTCAAATAACTTTAAACAATATATCAAAAATATCATTTTAATTTGGTAGAATATGGTTACATCAAATTATAAGAAGTTATTATAACATAAAACAAGATAAACATTGTTACATCAAATTAAAACCATGAGTCATATGTATGTTATGAGATTTGGGTTCGAGTGTCTAGTTCATGTATATATTCTGAAATTGTGTTGGATTCATAATTATATTGAGAGGGGAGAGGTGAATAAGTATAACGATATGTTTTACTTATTTAAAAAGTCAAATATCATAAAACATCAATCTCATAAATTGAATAAGTAACATAATATATACATGGAAACAGTTATGAAATAAAATAACAAAACTTATTTAAATAAAATATCTTGTAGACACCAACCTACTATACATCAAATTGTAGGTACCAACCTATAGTTACATCAATTTTTACACACCAGCCTATACGAGATACCAACCCCTCTATTGCTTTATAGCCGCCAACCTATATGAGAAAAAAATACCCTCTGTTTCTTTTGTAGGCACCAACCTATAGGAAACATTGATCCCCTCTATTGATTTGTAGGCATGCACTTACATGAGACACCAATATCCTTTGTTTCACTGTAGGAACCAACCTACAAGAGACAAATATTACCTCTACTGCTTTGTAGGCACCAACCTATAGGAGACACAAATCATCCCTCTACTGACTAATTCAAAATCTAATTTTCTCTAGTAAACTTTACTCTTATTCGATTAATTGCAACATCTCATTAGCATAAGCTTGTTTTAGACACTTTATTCTCTTAAATGCACATATTCCTCTCTACTAGTCCACACTCTTGCACTTCATTGCAGATCCATTATTGATTTACTTACCACTTTTTCAATTCACTACAGAGCATTCTCGCTCTTCCCGTGGTTTAAACACATTTTTTTCTTATACTCGTTGTAGTGAAACTCTTCACGTGAAAATTTCAGAAATTATACAATATGCATGTATTTCTTGGATTCAACCGATCTAACAATATGCTAAAGTTAAATACTGAATCGCTTCTACAAATATTTTTAGAATTAAAAGAAAAATCACTAATCACATGAACATGAAGAAAGATCAATCACACACAACACAGATAATTTCTCGGGGAAAGCTTACAACTAAAAACCCCACTATATTCTATTGTATATTATATCATGGGTCATGAAACAATTACATACAAAAATATTCTCACAAGAGATCTCAGTACATCAGCTAATTGTCTCACATTTTCATACAAAAATTGGCAAATCCCTTAGCCAATTTACTGTCTCCAGATAGCCTGCCTTCACTGTGCAATCCCTGGTGAAAGCAATCCCTGAATTGATGCAATCCTACCTGCCTTGAATGCGCAAGTATCACGGGCTCATCCAATGTGTGTGTGCTTTCTTGTGTGAAAGCAGATAATGTGACAACTGATAGTTATCTTCCCTTTCACCTAGAACTCAATTGGGTCTCCACTGGATCTGACATAAATGTAGTAAATAGTAGTAAATCTTCAGTTTCATGTGCGATCACTACATGTGAATTAATTAATATTTAATTCACTTGATCTCTCACTAGTGTATCTCCAGTTACAACTAGCGCAACTGAGATTAACTCACTTAAACGAGTTAAACTATTTACAACTTGCACAAACTCATGCACCACTGCACTTCCAACTCTGTTACAACTAGAATCACTCACTTACAACTAGAATTATTTTTCATGTCCCACCAACCAACCTCTAACTCGAAATTCACTTAGCTACCAGATTTTCCACTTCAGTTAACTATTTTCAAGTCCACATTGAGAATATATTATAGTTTAATTTCAATCTAAATTAAGGGATAATAAAAATAGACATGCATCTAAAAATAGCCTGTGGGCCCCACCCTAGTGTAGGTGCTTAATTTTCACTAGGATCACGGTTGCCAAAAAAATTTCTTGTTGAATCTCAAGACTTCCTCTCAACAAGAAAGGAATTATCTTTCACCCCGATCCTATCTCTATGGTATTTGAATTTTCTCCTGGTGAGTGCCTTCGTCATAATATCTGCATCCTAATCTTCCGTGGGAATGTAATGAAGCAACATAGTTTTCCTCTGAACACAATCTATGAGATGATAGTACCGGATATCTATATGCTTAGACCTATCATGAAACACAATATTAATCGAGAGTTTAATGCAACTCTGATTATCACAATGAATCACTGTCGGATCCATATGAGAACAAAAGGAACCAACCAAGATCTTTCTCATCTAGATAGCCTCACATGCAGCTTGACTTGCTCCCATGTATTCTGCTTCCACTGAAATGAGTTCCACAGATCTCTACTTCCTGCTGTACCAAGGAAAAACTGCAGACCCGATACTAAAGATCCCCCCTTATGTGCTTTTTCTATCTGAAGGACTTTAGCCCAAAACACATTTGTGAAGCCATGGAACTTCACTCCATCCATTATGTTGTATCATAGACCATACTCTAATGTGCTCCTCAGGTATCTTAGGACATGCTTCCCTACCTTCCAAAAGAGATTGGTAGGCTTAACCATAGCTTGACTTAGCTGGTTAACGACATAGAAAATTTTCGGTCTTGTGTTCACTAGATACATTAGCGAACCCACTAATTGTCGATAGACAGTAGCATCCACTACCTCTCCATAAGTAACATCCTCTTTCATATAGTTTCCTGGAAGAGGCGTATCCATGGGTTTGCAGCTCTCCATGTTAAACTTACCCAGTATCTCCTTTTCATACTTGCCTTGAGACAAAAAAAATTCACCATCCCGCTGCCATATTTACAATCCAAGGAAATAATGAAGGAGGCCCACATCCTTCATTTCAAACTCCCTTGCAAGATCCTCCTTGCATGAGTGTATCAGCTGCTCATCACCAGTCAAAATTAAATCATCAACATAAAGAAAAATGATCAATAGATTACCCTCAATCACAATCTGGTATAGGTTTTCATTTGATTCACTTTTGGTGAAGCCTAGTCCAGTGAAATAGATGTCTATCTAAGTGTACCAAGCATGGGGTGCTTGCTTCAAACCATACAACACTATTTTGAGTCGACACAAATGCAACTTGTTGTTAAAGATCTCGAAACCTTCAAGTTGCTTTATGTACACCTCTTCCTCAATGATCCCATTGAGAAAAAATGTTTTCGCATCCTTATGATGAATGCGCCAACCCATCTGCACTGAGAGTGTAAGGATGGTCCTTATGTAAGAGTACCTTGTGACAGGCATAACAATCTCATTATAATCTATCCCCTCGATCTGTGAGAAGCCCCAGGCCACAAATATAACCTTGTATTTATCCACACTCCCATCAGCAGCTTGCTTTACCATGTAAATCCATCTCGAACCTACCATTGATTTATCAACCGGTCTAGGGACAATTTCCCATGCAATTTTTTTGACAATGGAGTCATATTTCTCCACCATTGCATCAACCCAAGTAGGCTATTGCACTTCTTAGTGAAAGGAAGATGGTTCAGCCACAATACATTTTCTCATCAGAGCCATGTATCCAGTAGATCGGTTAGGAGATTGTCTCTGTCTACGCTATGAAGTAGGGGCTCCCACATTCTCTACAGCATCAATTCTCAACCTATCAGCTTCCGTGGTTCGCTTTATGCCATTTCTGATGGATGGATTTCCATGAGTGATTTCCTCCACTCCATGAACCTCCTCATGTGGCTGATTCACATCTTGAGACTCATCCTTGGGAACCAACAGTTACTCCTTCGAATGCAAGTCCAAATCCCTCTCAAAAGACAACCGCATGGCTTTCCCCTCATCAAATTTTATATCTCGTCACACAACAATCATTTTATTGTTTGGAAAATACACACGATAATTATGGGGTGTGTCTGTGTACCCCAAAAAAATCCCAACTTCAGCCGTCGGCTCCAGCTTCTTCTTGGCATCCTTGGTCACATGCACATAAACAGATGATCCAAGAATCTTAAAGTGTGAAACATCTAGTTTCTTACCAGTGAAATCTTCTTTAGGTGTACCCATGCCAAGTACTCTATGAGGAAAATGGCTTTGCACATAAATTGTTGTGTTGCATGCTTCTACCCACAAATGCATTGGTAGGCCCTGATCATGCAACATCACTCGTGATGCACCCACGATCTTTTTGTTCTTCCTCTTTGTGGCCCCATTCTGATGTGGGTTATGAAGCGCTATGAGTTCTCTTTGAATTCCTTCTTTTCTGCAGAAGTTCTTGAATTCGTTAGAGATGTATTCTCCAAAATTATCGCTCCTAAGAGCCTTCACTTGCTTCCTCGAATATTTCTCCACCAATTCCTTAAACTCACAGAACTTAGAGAATGTTTGATCTTTATTCTGTATGAATAATATCTAACATTTATGAGAAAATTCATCAACAAATATTACATATTACTTATGTTTTGATGTTGAAGCAACTGATAATGGCCCACACACGTTTGTGTGAACTCTCTCAAGGATCCTTAAAGTACGGTTCTCCTTCTCATGAAAGGTGGAATTTACATACTTCCCCATGGTGCAACCCTTGCACTGATCTAACTAAGCAAGTGTTCCCATTGGAAGTCCAGTAGATATTTGTTGCATGACTTTCAAGGCTCCGTGATGAAGATGGCCCAATCGCCTATGCCATAATTCACCCTCATCACGACTAACCACTTTCTCCGCCTTTCCCACCATGGCAGTGCATCCATCTACCTCCAACTTGTATATATTCTTAACTCAAGTCCCTATCCTCTTGGCTTGACTGGTTTTTCTATGTCGCAGGAAATATTTTCCATCACTGAAAACGACATCATATCCTCTATCCTCCAACATTTCGATTGAGACCAAATTTTTCTTCAGACCTGGAACATGCATTACATATTTTAATTGAAATAGTTTACTTGAATCCCTATGAAATTTAATGGTAACAATCCCGGTAGCACTGTACCGTTCGTCGTCGCCCATATAAATATGCATTTGGAGATCTTTTTCCTCCAAGTCAGGGAAAATTTCCTTATCTCCCATCATGTGAAAGGAAGTGCCACTATCCAAATACCACACCGATCCCAATGAAATTGACACCATGCATGCAATCAAGGAGAATTCAAGCTCAAATTGGGAGGCAAGGTCCTCACCAGCTGCAGATCTAGCATCCTTCATGTTCTTCTTCTTTTGTGGACAGTCAGTAGAAAAATTCCCATGTTCGTGATAGTGAAAACACTTCACCTTAGTCCTGATTCTTGCCTTTAGACTCAAATTTAGAATATAATTTCTTCCCCTTCCCCTTCTTTACCTTGGCAGCCAAAGCACAATCCTATTCATCATCATGCTTTGATGAAGAGCCATCTCTAGTGTTCCGCCTGAACTTCTCCTGCACTAGATTTGACCACAGTCGTTCCCAATCCGACAATTTTTCCCGTCCGTTGACAGAGTCTTCATAACTGTGCCAACTATTAGGAAGTCCTAGGAGAGCCAAAATCACCAAATCATCATCAACGACTGTTATTCCCACACTCCCCAGTTCATCTCGGCATTGGAAAAAAATTGTGAGATACTTTGGAATGGTGTCGCCCTTTTCCATCTTGATCTTATTGAGTTTATATTTGAGCGCCAATTTCCTATGGTCATTGTTACTTTGGAATAGATCCATATAGTAGAAAAACCCTTTTGCTATTTTTTCTTCCAATTGTTGTGGTTTCAACCATGTAGGTTGTGGAAATCTAGGAGTAGCAACACTTCCCTCTTTATAGAAGTGAGTGGTAGGCTTCCTTGTCGCCATAATTTTACATTCAATTTTTCTTGCCAACCTAAATGCCTTCTCCAATGAATCAGGTTTCAAAACGCGAATTTCATGTTGGATGTTATCCTTTAAAGTACTTATGATGAGATCAATCCTGTGTTCCTCCGGAATATCAGTTACCCTTATATTCAATTTTTGGAAGTCCTCAATGTGCTCCCCCATTAAACCCTTTTGTTTGAGATTTATCAATTGGCTAAAGAAGGTGTTTCTCTTTGTATCTCTGTGTGTGATATCTGTTTCCTCATAAAAATTAATGGCTAATTTTTTTATGGGAAAAAAGCCATCGATACCAAATGTATTTTGTTCTAAATGTAAAGTTGGAATGTGTACCTTTTGTGTGTTTTTCACATTATGGAGATCAAAATATTGCTCCATCTGTAGTATCCATGTTACAGGATCCTTTCCATCAAACTTTCTCATATCCATTTTTTGGAATATGGTGGTTCTTCCCGCTAACATTAGAGTTTATGAAATCACGATTAACATTTATTTTGTTCTCATCATGAGTTTCCTCTACTATATTTTCAACATTAGGAAAGATTTCTTGTATCAACTTTATCAAACCTTCCATGTCTGCTTTTAGATCATTCTTCATGTTTTCCATTTTCTCTTCCATGTCATCCATCTTAGATTCCATGCTAGCTTCCATGCCATGTATCTTAGATTCCATGCCATATATCTTAGATTCCATGTATTTCTTAAAACAATCCATCTTAGATTCCATGCCTTTCTTCAAATCATCCATCTTAGTTTCCACGCCTTTCTTCAAAACTTCCATGTCATTTTTTGTTGCTCTTTTCGAGAGAGAAATTTGTTGCACTTGTTCTTGTAATTTTGATATGTCATGTTGCCATTCTTCGTCTTCATGAGTCATAGTAGAGCTTTCTAAAGGCTTAATTTGTGTTGAATTCTTTTTAGGTGCCATTTTAGAATTCAATATTGATATCTATTCTACAATATTCCCTTGGAATCAATTCAACTTGATTCTTCAGACAAGACTTATGCAATTCGGAAACAAAAATACACACCTTTTACTTGCTTTTGAGGAGTTCGATATTGAAATTTAATTATATCTATAATTACATATGCTCAATATCTGAAATTCAGCCCTATGGTATCACTCTAAAGCTTCTTTCAAATGCCACAGGTTTGATCTAATTTGGATTCTTCAAGGAAAAGTTATGTCCAATCTCCCACAATGACCCAATTTTGGACTGGTTCAGTAGAGCGAACTTGTACGACTTGCCACGTGTCACTGTTTCCTCCTTTGGCACTGAAATTGATAGAATGCAAAATATAGTCCATGTACTTGTGGCCACCTTTTACAGCATTCCAATCTGATGCTCAGACAGAGAGCTATGAATATTTTCCCACGATCACCTCTTTGAGATGAAATTCAAAAGCCTCAAAAATCCCTAACCTCCATAGATCATATCTCTGAAAATATTGTGAACCAATATCTGAAATTTTTCGACGATGTTACTTAGGATTGTGGCTTCACACTCTAAAAAATTAAGTTTCTAAACCTTCGTAGAAAAAAATTTATTACGAAAATACCACGATGACCTGTTTAGGTTAAATTAATGAGCCTGAAAAATGACCTAACTTTCACAGATCATATATCCGAAAATATTGCAAACCAAACTCTGAAATTTTGCGACGATGTTCCTCAGGATTTTGGCTTCGCACTCTAAAAATTTCAGATTCTGAACCTTCGTAGAAAAATTTTTATAGTGAAAATTCCATGATGACCTGTTTGGAGCAACGAAACCCTATAATCTCAAAGCTCTGATACCAAATGTTGTGAAACTGGCTCCAAAAAGAGAAGAAAAGAGATATCAACACCTTATAAATAAGCCAATTCGAGGGGGAAACCTCCAATACATTACATGAATGAACAATTCTTGGATGATTCAAATTACAAAACCTCCTTTCTATATATAGGAGTCCATGGGGCCACAATGTAATCCTAGCCAACCTAACAATAATAATTTAAGGGCACAATAATAACAATAGGGGGGTTACAAGGGTACAATAATAACAATAAAGGGGTTACACTAAAAAAAATAAGGGACTATACTAGTAATATAGGGACCTAACACAAAAAATACTGGTACTTGAAGAAGTAAATGCCCCAGTGCTGTTGTTTTCCGAAAAGTCTCTGGTCATGCAAAAAATATGCCATCATAGTGCTTTTATATAACATAAAACATCGATGTGTTTTTATGTTATGGACGCACCAAATTTTTGTATGATATTTTCTCTTTTTTGGAGACATCGACCTATGACAATGCAATTATTGTAATTTTTAAAATATGCTATTCATTGAAAAGTTGACATATAACTTATAACAACATTCATATAAATTAAAATTTGATTAGTGCATTTGTATATGATGTTTGGATTTTTTTTTTTTATTATCAGATTTCACATCTCTTCATTATAATATTTAATCATCCATATATTTAATTAGTGATGTAACATTTCACAACGACATTGGATAACATAATAGAATAAATTAAAATGTATTTTATTATATATCAATAGGAGGCTATTTTTCATACAAAATGGGATTGTTATTGGCAACCCCTTGTCTTTCAATTGGGTCAATATGTCTGTTACATTAAACAAAATGTCTAATTTTCATAGCCAATTATTTAAAAAAATACAATAGGTTACATTGATATCCAAAAAGATCATCATTTTTCACTATAACTGATGTTAGTGCTTGAACTACTTCCGTGAATTATGTTATTTGGAGGATTTTTTTGTTGATTGCACCGATAGTTTTCGTCTTATGGATCTTGTTCCATTTGCAAACATGAAAATAAAGTGTAATGAGTGTATCTACATTGGTGAAAATAATGAAAATTGAGATAAACAATATACATCAATGTAAATCAAATAGTAATGACCATACCAAGAAGTGACTCATAAACTGTGCACATGGTTTCAAAACGAGGTCTCATGCCTTGTTGCATTAATTCTTCTACTGGCATAGTTCCATACTTGGTTTCCTGCATGTTTTAAACCCCATTATAAATCATAGATTTAAAATAAAGGATTTTTTTGTTCTATTAATTATAAACTTAGAGAAGTAAAACAACATAGATACTTACAAATTCCACAATTAATTTTTAATATGCCAAAATATTCTCACAACCCTTATTTAACCACATTCCAATCAATTTTTTAGATGGGTCTTATTTGTATGTCAACACCTATTTGAAGACATTCAAAGATGGTTAATGTAAAACAACTTAAAATATAGAAAAATGAAACCTTGATTTGTTATAAGGAAATATTAACAATTACTCACAAAATTTGAAATGAACCCTTTTCTTCCTTGTCGTCTTGTTTTATGTGTTGAATGAGTTCCATCTTGATTTCTTTTCTGCAAGAAAATTCTTGAGAATTAATATTTAATGCTAAATTATTATTTTATATGTACAAAGTCAATCATGATTACATACATTTGCAACACATTGTTGTTGAAATGGCTCTTCTTGTGATGAAATTATGTCCATTTATTTGACCATCTCCTTGTACACTTTTTTGGACATTCCTACTGGCATGTTTCACATATCAGTTTGTTGATCATTTGGGAGTTTCATAATCTTCCCGAGAAAAGTGATAAACTATTTTTATAATTATATATGAAAACTAAATATAACAAAATCGATATTAATAAATGAATGGTTTGTAGTAATATATACATATAATTCTAGAAAATCATTTTAGATAGGAATATTACCGTTTGAATGATTCTTTTTTGTTGTTGTATATTTTTTCTATTGTGAGTCTGACATATCTTATTGACCATTGCTCTGGAAACACTTCTTGTAGTTTAGATATAATTTGGTTCTTATAATCATTTGATTTATTTTTGTATTGTAAGTGGAAAATATGTTTATATCTTCGTTCCACTAGATCCTCATAGTTTTGTAAAAAAAAATACCTCTTTAATTAATCTCCAACACCAATATAGATGAGGTAAGGACTAATTCATCATCATTTACATGTTCTATAATTTTTTTTCTTCTTAGAACGACATTGATATTTTCCTTCATTGTTGCTCCCTATAGAACATTAAATATATATGAATTAATAGATTGTTTGAAACATGTTTTCTAATATTCTTAAGTATATTATTAATGAAAATTAAAAAAAAAGAAAAAAAAACTCATATTGGATAATATTTTTCATTTACCTCATTCATCCTTCTGAAATTTCAAGTCTCAAGCCATTGAAAGACATCTTGATCTGTTGTTGGATCCTGAAGAATAAATCTACAAATCCGAACCTGATCAAAACAAAATATGTTCTTCTCTTCTTATTGAGATTTTTGGTGCTCTGATACCATGAAGAAAATCTAACAATGGGATTTAAAATGATCTTGTAATGTACTAAAAAAAAATACTAAATCCTTCTGCAAATTTGCGAAAACAAAACACGATCGCACAATCACATAACAAGTAATGGAAAGATAAAACCAACCACACAACACTAGATGTATATGGGGAAAGAACTCTGCCTAAAACTCCACTATCTGTATACTGTATAAAGTCAAGGCCATGAAACAATACACTATTTTTCTCTCACTGAGAAACTCCTACACTCTTCCAATTGTCTCAGTCTTATCTAGGAAAAATCAATCAATTACTTAACCAATTCTCATCCTCTACTCAACCTACCTTTCTCACGTATTCTTGGAAGAATTTTTGCCCAATTAAATAGGAAATTCCCTTGAATTAATTGCGCAATATATACTTTTCCTCCACGTGACTCTATAAATAACCTATACAATTTTCTAATTATACAATTGATATTTATCATCCCTTTAACCTCAATCTCAACTCGGCCTTCCTTAGAAATGACATGCAACAACTATTCATAGCAAATTATCAGCTAAATTATTGATAACTATTAGTTAATTAAATCATATTTAATTTACTGGAACTCTCACTAGCTCATCACTCAATTAGAACTAGTTAAATTGATTTTAACTCAATTAATTTAGTTAACTAATTACAACTCACAAATAACTATAACTGGACCCCATTAAATCGTGGGAGAACTCTACATGCCTCCTCTCTAACCCTCAACTTCAATTTCTTGTGATAAAATCCATTGAAATCTCCTCCCAACATTGACTTGGAATGGATAAAGGTTGTAGAAGACCCGAGGTCTTAATTGTCTCAACTTTATTTGGCTAGAAAACCAAACACTCTGCCACAAACTTTTGAATATAAGATTTAAGGCCATCCCAAAAAAAATCTTTCTTCACCTTGTGGTAAGTTTTTAAAAATCCCGAGTGTCCTCCTAAAGGAGAAGTGTGCAATTCCAAAAGAATATTTTGTTTTATTTGGGAATTCTTACAAATATATAAGCAATCTTTGTACCATAAGGAATCATTTTTCTGACTAAATGTATAATATGTACTAGAATATTGCTTCAATTTTTTAATTAGTGTCCACACTTCTTCATCCTTCTTCCATTCATCCCTTGCTTCGATTATCCAATTTGGTTGGATAATAGAAATTGCACAAAGAAATGCTTCCACCTCTTCATCCTTTCTTGAGAGTGCATCTGAAACAACATTTGGCTTCCCTTTTTTGTAGATGATTTCAAAGTCACAACCCAACATATTTGTGACCCATTTTTGTTGCTCTTCCATTTCCCAAGGCATCACATTCCACAATAAAGGTTTTTGTGAAGTCTAGCGTAGCTAATACCGGTGCTAGGCACATTGCCTCTTTAAGATGTTCAAAGGCCTTAGTTGCTTCAGGAGAATTGATATTCTCCCAATACCCTGTTAACCCAAGAAATCCTCACAACTGCTTTATGGTTGTGGGGACTTTCCATTCCTTAATGGCTTTAATTTTATTAGGGTCCACCTTAACACCCTCGTGAGATACAATATGACCCAGATATTCCACCTCTTGTACTCCAAAGAAACATTTAGATGTTTTTTCATATAATTGTTTCTCCTCCAATAGTTTGAGCATCTTGTCAACATGTTGAACATGATCCTTCCAAGACCTGTCGTAGATTAGTATGTCATCAAAAAATACTAGCACAAATTTTCTATGGAAGCGTTTGAAAATGGAATTCATCAACCCTTGAAATGTAAAAGGTGCATTGGTAAGGCCAAAAGGCATGACTAAAAATTCATAATGACCCTAATGAGTTTGAGATGTTGTTTTCTGAATATCTTCAGTCTTCATTCTAATTTGATGATATCCTGAATGAAGATCCAACTTGGTAAAATAATTTGTGCCATGCACTTCATCCAATAATTCATCAATCACAGGAATGTGAAATTTATCTTTAATAGTGATCTTATTGAGCTCCCTATAATCCGGACACATGTGCCATGATCCATCCTTCTTGTGCAGCAATACCACTGGAGCAGAGAAAGAACTTTGACTAGGTTGAATTATACCAGCCTCTAAAATTTCTGCAATCATATGTTCAATTTCACTCTTTTGGACATAAGGATATCTGTAAGGCCTGATGTTTGGAGGAAAAATTCCTGGAATCAAAATAATAGCATGATCATGATAACGAATAGGTAGGAGTAATTTGGGAGTTTCAAACACCTTGGAATTATTGTCCAAGACCTTTTGGAGATTTGGAGAAATAGATGATTTTGATGTTGGAACTTCTAGGGAGAATAATTGTGAAATTATGCCTCGTTGTTCTTTCTTCAGAAGCTTTGTCATGAAATTAGAGATTATTATCTTTCTCGTCTTCCCTGCAAAACCCCGTAATTCGATTTCCCTTCCTTTTGAAAAAAAAAATTCAAGAAAATTTCTTGAAAATTAAAAGCTACCATCCCCAAAGAATGTAACCATTGTACTCCTAGTACAACGTCAGCACCTCCCATTGGAATCGAAAGAATTGGACTATTTAATACATATTCCCCCATGGTTAGCTTGATATTATGGAATTTTACAGAGCAATTTATAGATCCTTCATTTTCAACCATCACTTGACATTCTAGTGTTGGGTATAGGAAACAATTCATTTCCTTGGCTACCTTACAATGAATAAAATTATGGGTAATACTCGAATCAATCAACACTATTACCTTTCTCTTCTTAATATTTCCTTCTATCTGGAGAGTTTGAGGAGTGGTAATTCCTGCCAATGCATTACACGATATGGTCGGCTCATTTCTTCTTCTTCTAGGCTTGGTTCTTGGTGTATATCCTCTTCTTTTGAAGTTTCTTGTTCATTTTCTTCCTCCTCTTCACTATCTATGTAAAATAATTTCTTCTCAGCACACTTATGACCTATAGTGTATTTTCTATCACAACTGTAGCAAAGCCATTTTTCTCTTTTTTCTTCCAATTTTTGTGGTGTAAACCTTGTAGGTTGTGGAAGTCTAGGAGTAGCAACACTTCTATCTTTATAGATGTGAGTGGTAGGCTTCCTTGTCGCCATAATTTTACATTCAATTTTTCTTGCCAACCTGAATGCCTTCTCCAATGAATCAGGTTCCCAAACGTGAACTTCATGTTGAATGTTATCATTTAAATCCCCTATGAAAACATCAATCATGTGTTCCTCTGGAATATAAGTTACCCTTATATTCAATTTTTTGAAGTCTTCAATGTGCTCCACCATTGAACCCTTGTTTTTGAGATTTATCAATTGGCTAAAGAAAGTGTTTCTCTTTGTATCCTCATAATGTGCTATAATTTCCTCCATAAAAATTGACCAAGTGACAATTTGTTTACGGGAGAAAATCCATCCATACCATACAAATGTATTTTGTTCTAAACGTAAAGTTGCAATGCATACCTTTTTTTTGTTTTTCACATTATTGAGATCAAAATATTTCTCCATCTTTAGTATCCAGTTATGGGATCCTTGCCATCAAACTTCCTGATATCCATATTTGGAATATGGTGGTTCTTCCATCTAATATTAGAGTTATGAAATCACGATTAACATTTATTTTTTTCTCATCATGAGTTTCCTCTACTATATTTTCACCATTAGGAAACATTTCTCATATCAACTTTGTCAAACCTTCTATGTCAGCTTTTAGATCATCCTTCATGTTTTCCATGTTGTCTTTCACTTTTTCTTCCATGTCATCCATCTTAGATTCCATGTCAGCTTCCATGCCATCCATCTTAGCTTCCACGCCTTTCTTCAAACCATCCATCTTCGCTTTCACACCTTTCTTCAAAACTTCCATTTCATTTTTGTTTCTCTTTGTGAGAGCGAAATTTGGTGCACTTGCTCTTGTAATTTTGGTAGATCATGTTGCAATTATTCATCTTCATGAGTCATAGTAGAGCCTTCTAAAGACTTAATGGGTGTTGAATTCATTTTAGGGGACATTTTGTAACAAAATACTAATATCTATTCTACAATATTTCCTTGGAATAATTTCAAACTGATTTTTCACACAAGTCTTATGCAATTCGAAAAAAAAATACACACCTTTTTCTTGATTTTGAGGAGCTCGATATTGAAACTGAATTATTTATGTGATTTTAGATCTTCAATATCTAAAATTTGGCCTTGTAGTATCCCTCTGAAGCTTTTTTAAAATTCCACAGGTCTGACCTAATTTAGATTCTTCAAGGCAAAGTTATGCCCAATCTCCCACAATGACCTAATTATGGACTAGTTCAGTAGAGCGAAATTGTACGGCATGCCACATGTCACTGTTTCCTCCTTCGGCTCTAAAATTTCTACACAGGAAACTATAGTCCGTGTAGTTGTGGCCACATTTTACATAATTTCAATCTGATATTCAGAGAGAGAGCTGTGACGATTTTACCACGGTCACCTGTTTGAGACGAAATACGGGAGCATGAAAAAAACCTAACTTCCACAAATCATATCTTCGAAAATATTGTGAATAAAGCTCTAAAATTTTTCCACGAATTTCCTCAGGATTTTTTCTTGGATCTATAAAACTTTCAGCTTTTTAACCCTCGTAGAAAACAAATTATATCGAAAATTCCACGATGATCTGTTTAGGTAAAATTCAAGAGCCTTCAAAAAGCCTTAACTTCCATAGATCATATCTCCAAAAATATTGCGAACCAAGATATGAAATTTTTCCACGACGTTCCTCAGGCTTTCATATTTTCTCTGTACAAATTTCAGCGTATGAACCTTCGTATAAAAAAAATTATAGCGAAAATTCCACGATGACCTGTTTGGAGCATCCAAACCCTGGAATCTAAAGCTCTTATACCAAATGTTATGAAACCAGCTCCAAAAATAGAAGAAAAGAGAGATCAATGCCTTAGAAATCAGCTACTTCGAGGGGGAAACCTCCAATACATTACATAATTAATAATTCTTGGATGATACAAATGACAAAACCTCCTTCTATATATAGGGGTCCATGGGGTCACAATATAATCCTAGACGACCTAACAATAATAATGTAAGTGAACAATAATAACAATATGGGGGTTACAGAGGTACAATAATAACAATAAGGGGGATACACTAATAACAATAAGGGACTGCACTATTAATATGGGGACCTAACATATAAATACATAAAAATATATATTTATTTTAAATAATCTAAATAGGAAAGAAAAATGCATCACCAAGTCTATTTGAAAGCCAAACAAATGCATCTTAATCATCATCACATTATTTATCATTTAATTCTTAGCCATAAAATATTTATGAATTCAAATTTATTTATAATTACTATTAAAAAAAAAAAAAATTGTTCCATTATGCATGAAGAAAAAATTAAAACCTCTCATGCATCCACGTAATCCCATTTGTTTCTCTAATGGTCCATAAAAATATATAATCAACATTTAATACATACATAATACCTCCTTTTAGTTTACATAATGTTGCAAGAACTGTAATTTAAATATAATAAACATGACCTTACCTCTTATGTCAAGAGTTTAATCTTACATCTTAATACACAATTTTTTCATTGTTAAAGTCCTCATAGAGTTATCACGACATGATGATTTATATTTATTTTGAACTAAACAAGAAGAAAAAACATGTGAACTTATTAATAAACCAACAAGTATATAAGTCGATACTAAATATTCAATTGTATTCCTAAATTCATTATTGTGTTCTCATTTTTCTATTTGAGAAGGGTTGTGACCTTGAATCCTTATTATCGTAGATATTGTACACAATTTGAAATACTTAGTTTTAAGTGAAAAAATTCTTCCACTGCGTAAAAAATGTGTAAAAACATTTGTGGAGCTTATAAATTATACTATAAAATTCCAACAAGATGAATAAAAAGGTAATATAATTAGTGAAATAATAAAACAAAAACATAGAACAATAGTATAAATTATGAAATAACATAAGTACATATCACTCTCCATTGTCATCACCTCGATTATCTTCCTCACTTGGCATGATAACATTGTTTTTCTCAAAAATATGTTTTAATATAGGCTTGTGTCTTAATATGAACCACCAATCCCTATCCAACACATCTGGGTAAAAAAACACTTGGTTGTAGTGTTTTGGGAAAACATAAGGCTCCCTAACTTCATGCCACATATTTCTAGAGTTGATAGATATCATCCCACTATCACTATCTTCCTTTACATTATTCTGATCAAAGGTGTCCCACCACATGCACCTAAAAAGAACACATTGGAACGAAAAGAAGTCCACTTGAATGATCTCTTGTATCTTTCGAACGTAGCATAATGTCCCCTGCATTAGGTCTTGATCGTGGTGACTATCACGACTAGATTGGTCAAACTCGACTTCCACTCCATAGTTGTGTATCATGCATCCATCATCAGCACCCTCTGTGCGAAAATGATGTCCATATGCCACATAAATGGGAACAAATGCACCTATAAAAAAGTGAAAAAATCATAGTGCCTTGTGTCTAATAAACCAAACATAATTAAAAGTATTATATATATATATATATATATATATATATATATATATATATATATATGTTACAATTCAAATTTGTAGTATGAAGTTAAAATGATATATAAAGATATTATAATTACTAATTTGTTGCACCCAATACCTATGTTTAGCACACCCTCTTCAGCACGCGAGTAATGACCAGATGCACCATATTTCTCTCTACTTGATCAGAAACCAAACCGTTAGAGCATTTCATTGGAATATTTTATTTTAAATGATGAGGATAAGGCATACTTATACCATTCAAACATTTTAATTATTTCATGTTGCTATCCCATTTCCTCCTCTTATGTTCGTACAATGCCACCCACAGTTGTGTCGCTTCCATATTGTAAAGAATGAATTTGTTGATGGCTTCAATTTCTGAATTCACTGATGAAATAAAACCAATATATATATAGATAGTACGTTTGAGATTAAAATATGGATTATTATGAAGTTCAATGTGAATAGTTACTGTGTAGAAATTTGAAAAATGATAAGCCTGCACTTACTCTTTATCATGTGCCTCTTTCGATTCATTTCGAGGATCTCCCCTTATATTTTTTCTTCATACCTTTAGTCATCCCAAATTTCCACACCTGGTTTTTTTTCAATCTTCTTAATGTACTCACTAGCATAATAGAAAAACTCATACGATATATATCCCTCTACCATAGATCCCTCGGGTTTTTCCCTTTGTCGAACAAAACCTTTCAATTTCTCCATGTACCTCTCTAAGAGTAACATCCAATTACTGTTAGGTCCCTATATTACTAGTATAGTCCCTTATTGTTGTTAGTGTAACCCCCTTATTGTTATGGTTGTACCCCTGTAACTCCAATATTGTTATTATTGTGCTCTTATATTATTATTGTTAGGTCGGCTAGGATTATATTGTGACCCCATGGACTCCTATATATAGAAGGAGGTTCTATCATTCGTATGATCCAATAATTTTTATTTTATGTAATGTATTTTAGGTTTACCCCTTAAAGTGGCTGATTTATAAGGCATTTATCTCTCTTTTCTTCTATTTTTGGAGCTGGTTTCATAACATTTGGTATTCGAGCTTTGGATTCTAGGGTTTCTTTGCTCCATATAGGTCATCGTGGAATTTTCGCTATAAATTTTTCTATACAAATTTTCATAAGCTGAAATTTTTACAGAGAGAAGCTAAAATCCTGAGGAACGCCTTGTAAAAATTTCACATCTTGGTTCCCAATATTTTCGGAGATATGATTTGTGGAAGTTAGGGTTTTTTCAGGCTCCCGAATTTCATCTCAAATAGGTGACCGTGGGAAAATAATCATAACTCTCTCTCTGAGCATCGGATTGGAATTATGTAAGAAATAGTTACAATTAAATCGACTGTAGTTTCTTTTGTATCAATTTTAGAGCCAAAGGAGGAAACAATGAAACATGGCATGCCGTACAAGTTCTCTCTACTGAACAAGTCCATAATTAGGTCATTTTGGGAGATTGGGCATAACTTTTTCTTGAAGAATACAAATCAGGTCAGACCCGTGGCATTTAAAAGAAGCTTTAGAGGGATACTATGGGGTCTAATTTAAGATATTTAAGATCTGAAATCATAGAGATAATACAGTTTCAATATCAAGCTCCTTAAAAGCAATAAAAATGTGTGTATTTTTGTTTTTCGAATTGCATAAGTATTGTATGAAAAATCAGTTTGAATTGATTCCAAGGGCATATTGTAGAATAGATATCAGTATTGGGTTTTACAATCCCCCCTAAAAAGAATTCAACAACCATTAAGTCTTTAGAGGGCTCTACTATGACTCATTAAGACGAATAATTGCAACATGACATATCAAAATTACAAGAGCAAGTGCACCAAATTTCGCTCTCGCAAAGAGCAACAAAAAATGAAATGGAAGTTTTGAATAAAGGCGTGGAAGCTAAGATGGATGGTTGGAAGAAAGGCATGGAAGCTAAGATGGATGACATGGAAAAAAATATGAAAGACAACATGGAAAACATGAAGAATGATCTAAAAGCAGACATGGAAGGTTTGACAAAGTTGACATAAAAAATGTTTCCTAATGGTGAAAATATATTAGAGGAAACTCATGATGAGAAAAAAATAAATGTTAATCGTGATTTCATAAACTCTAATGTTGTATGGAAGAACCACCATATTCCGAAGATGGATATGACGAAGTTTGATGGCAAGGATCATGTAACATTGATACTCCAGATGGAGCAATATTTTGATATCTATAATGTGCAAAACACACAAAAGGTACACATTGCAAATTTACCTTTAGAAAAAAATACATTTGTATCGTATCGATGGCTTTGCTCCTGTAAAAAATTTGTCACTTGGTCAAATTTTATGGAGGAAATGATAGCACATTATGAGGATACAAAGAGCAAGACCTTCTTTAGCCAATTGATAAATCTCAAACAAAATGGTTTAGTGGTGGAGCACATTGAGGACTTCAAAAAATTGAATATAAAGGTAACTAATATTCTAGAGGAACAAAAGATTGATGTATTCATAAGGAATTTAAAGGATAATATCCAACATGAAGTTTGTGTTTGGGAACATGATTCATTGGGGAAGGCATTCAGATTGGAAAGAAAAATTGAATGTAAAATTATGGCGACAAGGAAGCATGCCACTCACATCTATAAATATGGAAGTGTTGCTACTCCTAGACTTCCACAACCTACAAGGTTGACACCACAACAATTGTAAGAAAAAAGAGAAAAGGGGCTTTGCTACAGTTGTGATAACAAATACACTAAAGGTCATAAGTGTGCTGAGAATAAATTATTTTAAAAAGATTGTGAAGAGGAGGAAGAAAATGAACAAGAACCTTCAAAAGAAGAAGATATACACCAAGAACCAACCCTAGAAGAAGAAGAAATGTGTCCGACCATATCGTGTAATTCATTGCTAGGAAATACCACTCCTCAAACTCTCAAGATAGATGGACATATCAAGAAGAAAAAGGTAATAACGTTGAATGATTTGGGTATTACCCATAATTTTATTCATTGTAAGGTATCCAAGGAATTGAATTGTTTCCTATACCCAGCACTAGAATGTCCAGTGATGGTTGCAAATGGAAAAACTATAAATTTCTCTAGGAAATGTCATAATATCAAGCTAACCATGGGGGAATATTTATTGAATATTCCAATGCTTTCCATTCCAATGGGAGGTGTTGATGTTGTACAAGGAGTACAATGGTTACAATCTTTGGGGACGGTAGCTTTTAATTTTTAAGAACTTTTCTTGAAATTTTTTTCAGAAGGAAAGGAAGTCGAATTATGGGGTATCGCAGGGAAGTCAGGAAATATAATAAGCTCTAATGTCATGACAAATATTTTGAATAAATAAAAACGAGGCATAATTGAACAATTATGCTCACTAGAAGTTCCAACATCAAAATCATATATTTCTCCAGATCTCCAAAACGCCTTGGACAATCATTCCAAGGTGTTTGAAATGCCCATGGGACTCCCACCAATTCATGATCATGATCAAGCTATTCATTTGATTCCAAGAAGTGTTCCTCCGAACATCAGGCCTTATAGATATCCTTATGTCCAAAAGAGAAAAATTGAACATATGATTGCAGAAATGTTAGAGGCTGGTATAATTCAACCTAGTCAAAGTTATTTCTCTGGTCTAGTAGTATTGGTGCACAAGAAGGATGGATCTTGGCGCATGTGTCTCGATTATAGGGAGCTCAATAAGATCACTACTAAAGATAAATTTCCAATTCATGTGATTGATGAATTATTAGATGAATTACATGGAGAAAATTATTTTACCAAGTTGGATCTTCGTTCAGGATATCGTCAAATTAGAATGAAGATAGAAGATATTCTGAAAACAACCTTTCGAACTCATGAGGGTCATTATGAATTTTTGGTCATGCCTTTTGGCCTTACCAATGCATCTTCTACATTTCAAAGGTTGATGAATTCTAGTTTCAAACCCTTATAAAATTTGTGCTATTATTTTTTGACGATATACTAATCTACAACAGGTTTTGGAAGGACAATGTTTAACATGTTGACAGGGTGCTCAAGCTATTAGTGGAGAAACAATTATATGCAAAAACATCCAAATGTTTCTTTGGAGCACAAGAGGTAGAATATCTGGGTCATATTGTATCTCATGAGGGTGTTAAGGTAGACCCTAACAAAATTAAATCCATTAAGGAATGGAAATTCCCCACAACCATAAAGAAGTTGCAAGGTTTTCTCGGGCTAACAGGGTATTATCGCAATTTTTTTAAGAATTATGGGAGACTAGCAGCACCTCTAACAACATCATTGAAGAAAGATGAATTTTCATGGGCTCCTGAAGAAAATAAGGCCTTTGAACATCTTAAAGAGGCAGTGTGCTTAGCACCGGTCTTAGCTATGCCAGACTTCACAAAAATCTTTATTGTGGAATGTGATGCCTCAAGAAAAGGAATTGGTGTTGTTTTAATGAAAGAAGGAAGACCCATTTCTTTTGAAAGTCATCCAATAGAAGGAAAGTATTTACAGAAATCTATTTATGAGAAGGAAATGTTGGCAATACTACATGCACTAAATAAATGGCGACCTTACCTAATGGGAAGACACTTCAAGGTAAAAAATGAACATGATAGTCTTGAACACTTTTTGGAACAAAGACTATCTTCGGAAGAGCAGAGAAAATGGGTCACAAATATGTTGGGCTATGAATTTGAAATCATCTACAAAAAAGGGAAGCTAAATGTTGTCACAAATGCACTCTCAAGAAAGGATGAAGAGGTGGAAGCATTGCTTTGTGCCATTTCTATTATCCAACCAGATTGGATAACTAAAGCAAGGGATGAATGGAAGAAGGATGAAGAAGTGTGGACACTCATTCAAAATTTGCATTAAGATCCTAGTACATATGATAAATTTAGTTAGAAAAATGATTCCTTATGGTACAAAGATCACTTATATCTTTGTAAGAATTCCAAACTAAAAATAAATGTTCTTTTGGAATTGCAAACTTCTCCTTTAGGAGGTCACTCGGGATTTTTAAAAGCTTACCACAGGGTGAAGAAAGAAATTTTTGGGATGGCCTTAAATTTGATATTCAAAATTTTGTGGCGGAATGTTTGGTTTTCTAGCAAAATAAAGTTGAGACAATTAAGACCTTGGGTATTCTACAACCTTTATCCATTCCAAGTCAATGTTGGGAGGATATTTCAATGGATTTTATCATAGGTTTACCTAATTCTGAAGGAAATAGTGTCATCATGGTGGTAGTTGATAGACTTACCAAGTATGCACACTTTTGTGCATTATCTCATCCATTTAAAGCAAGTACAGTTTCTACTGCATTTATAAAAACAATTCAAAAGCTACATGGAAACCCAAAGATTATTGTAAGTGACAGAGATCCCATTTTTACTGGAAATTTCTGGATGGAATTATTTTATTATTTGGGTACTCAACTATCTCATAGCTCATCTTATCATCCTAAATCTGATGGTCAAAATGAGATAGTGAATAAATTTTTTGAATGATATCTTCATTGTTTTGTATCTGATAATCAAACACAATGGGTCAAGTGTTTACCTCTCACTGAATGGTGGTATAATGCTTCCTTCCATACTGCAACAAAAATGACCACATTTATGGCACTTTGTGGATATCATCCACCATCCATAACATCATCTTTAAGAGAAAATTATAAGTTTCAAGTAGTGGAAAATCACATCGAGCATCAACAAGAATTTCTCCAACTCTTAAACGATAACCTAAATTTGGCACAAAATGGAATGAAACAACAGGCATATCAACATCACATCGAGAGAATTTTTGATGTAGGATACTGGGTATTTTTATGGCTACAACCATACAAACAAATGTCCCTTAAGAAAGATAAGAAGGATAATAAATTAACGCCAAAATAATATGGTCCTTACAAGGTGTTGCTAAAGGTTGGTATGTTGGCATACAAATTGGAGCTTCCTGCTTCTGCGCGAGTGCATCCAGTTTTCCATGTTTCATGCTTAAATAAGGTTATAGGTGGAAAACTTCTAGTTCAAACAATATTTCCAGAACTTGATGAGGAAGGAAAAATCATATTGAAACCTGAAGCAGTCATAGAAACAAGAACTCGACAGCTACGAAATCGATCAATTTCAGAGTATCTCATAAAGTGGAAGAACTTACCCACTAAAGATTCTACATGGGAGGATGAGAATTTTATATGGAAGCATCTAGAGCTACTCAAGCATTGAGGACAACACTTTTTTGAAGGAGAAGGGCATGCTAGGTCCCTATATTACTATTATAGTCCCTTATTGTTGTTATTTTAACCCCCTTATTGTTATTTTTTTACCCCCTTATTGTTATTTTTTTACCCCTTGTAACCCCAATATTGTTATTATTGTGCCCTTACATTATTATTGTTAGGTCGGCTAGGATTATATTGTGACCCCATTGACTCCTATATATAGAAGGAGGTTTTTTCATTTGTATTATCCAAGAATTTTTCATTTATGTAATGTATTGGAGGTTTCCCCCTCGAAGTGGCTGATTTCTAAGGCATTCATCTCTCTTTTATTCTATTTTTGGAGTTGGTTTCATGACAATGACAATAAACCACCCCAATTAATTCAACCTCATCTACTAGGTGAATTAGAAGATGAACTTGCAATTCCATGGCACTCGTCGATAATTCCTTTTAAAAAATACAAACAATAACATCTATCTCTTGACACCATCATGGAATGTTAGCCATATGAATCTCCTTTGATGTGATCCAACGTAAAAATGCAGATAATTTAGATATGTCACATCGTAGGTATTGGGGGAAGTCATGGTTTACACACCCATGCACGAGAACAGGATAATGGAAGTACACTTTAAATATTACATTATACAAAAATTAATTATAAAATATCTCATTACATAAAAATAATAAATAATAATAAAATCATGTTTTTGACATAAGTACCCTTAGAAGGTTCAAATGGTCATGGGATTTAAACCCCGACAAATGGTCTTCCATAGTAAAGTAGCATCGTAGTTAAGACCCGTAAAATAAGGCACCCTCACACTCATTATAACTTCATTTTCCAAATAAATATCATCTTTCTTTAAAATACATGGGACATCACCTTCTTTGAAAGACCAAGAGGGACCAACCTCTCCTCTAGTTTCTTGTCTTGGCCAATGTTTATTTTTAGCTTTTCAAGAAATAATATCTCTCCTAACATCCAATGTGTCACTTTATTTCAATGATATGTGAATCCATAAAGAAGATGAAATTTTTTTAAATATATGCATGGGATCTAGTAAGTGGGAAATATTAAGATTCTTCCAATACAGGAGGTCATAAAAGACATATTTCCTTTTCATCCCAATGGGAAATTTCTCAACACAGGTGTTGAATAATTATGGATTATCAAATATAGGCTCTCCATTTGAATCGAACATTTATGAAAATAATTCTCCTTCTCTCTCTCATATGCTCTAATCCATTTAGCTGGTGTTATTATTGCATTCCTTTGGGTTCTCTCTGGTTTACCATTTAAATAAGATGTTTCTCTTATTTAAGGGCGTTCTTCTGGGAGGAATTCCCTAGAGTAGTCATACACTGGCTTTCATAGGTGGTCTAGCTACCTATCCTTCAGAGAATGTCCACAATATTTAAATCCATGGTTTTTCAAGATGTACGAAATTATTGTACACAGGTCGGTACATCAGTGACCATGAAGATCTAGAAAATTGCAACGAATTAAATTAATATGTGACACAATATTGTCACATAAACAAATCAATAAAAATGTAATTTACCAGAGAAAAATCCTAAGCTTGGATAATCATGTATAGTGTAAGCACATATGCCATACAACATAAAACTCCTCTCTGTTGCAATGGGTCTTGATACATCGTACAATTGTATCCCTTCCCATAATTCCTTCAATTCATATAATAATGGTTGTAAGAAGACATTCATATTCTTCAGTTGTCTTCTACTAGGGACCATGACAGCTAACATAAGATGCTCACTCTTCATGGACAACCATGGGGGGATATTTTTGTTGATCATTACTACAGGCCAAATAGAATAATTGGTGTTTTTGTAGAAATTATGGTGTATAATTGCAACTGCTCATGAAATTTTAATCTAAATCACAAGAAAAAATCCTAATATACTACCCCTAGGAATTCAATTCTCAATTTAGAAAAATAATCTTAGACATTCAATAAGAAAAAACACACATGCACACAACAATTTTCTAGGTACAACAACCTCCTAATAATCCCAATGCTTGCTTGCATTAGTCTGATGAATAGATATGTATAACAATTTATTTTCTCAACTGAGCTCAACCTGCAAGTGAATAAACTATATATTTTCTTACTAAAAATATTTGACCCAGACTTAGTCAATTTCTTCCTCTTCTTGAGCCCCTATTTCCTTGTGAAATTCCTTGAGAAATTAGGCCCATATTATTTAGGAAACTCCTCCAAAATGATTGCACAATTACCAAGGTTGATCATCTAACTACATGCAACACGTGTACACTCAAGACTAGTGTGCAACTGATGTTACATTACCTTGGAATCTCCACCACAAATGGGGAACATGAATTATATAAATGCAATAGCTATTTTGGGTTGATTAATCAGTTAACTCGATGATCACTGAGTTAGAGTGAAGTCCCATTGCACAACTGAACTTCCATTAGTTCCTCCAATAGTTAGAAATAGTTTAACTGAAAACAACTTAAAATAACTGACCTTGATTGCTACAAATTAGCAATCACACATGCTTAACTAAACTCTAACTCCTCTAATTCGAATTTACTGAGCTAACTAAGTGACAAGATCCATGTCACCTATGTTAACCACATCCAAGTTGTTTGTTGATGTGGAAATTTGAATTTTCTCAATTTAATCAAGAAAAATGAAACCCTCTTAGTAAGAAAGGGATTATCAACCACTCCTATCCTACACATGTGGAACTCAAACTTCCCTCTTGAAAAGGCCTTTGTTAAAATGTCAGCATCTTTTTCCTATGTCGGAATGTACAATAGCAACATTATCCACCTCTTAACACAGTCTTGTAAATGGTGATATATATATATATATATATATATATGCTTGGATCGATCATGAAATATAGGGTTATTAGAGAGATTAATGCAACTCTGATTATCACAGTAGATCACAGTTGGATCCATCATCTAACCAAACAATTCTACAGGTATCTTTCTCATTCAAATCGCCTCACAAGCTGCTTGACTTGCAGCCATGTATTCTTATCCTTCCGAGATGAGTGCCACATATATTTGCTTCCTGTTGTACTGAGAAATAATTGGGGACCCAACACTAAAAATTCCACCTGATGTACTCTTTCAGTCTGATGGACTCCCTGCCCAATCTGCATCTTTGAATCCACATAGATTCACTCCCTTTGTTCATTTATACCATAGTCTAAATTGGGTAGTAACTTTGAGGTACCATAAAACATGTTTTTTTTCCTTCCAAAATAATTTGGTTGGAATAACCATAACTTGGCTCAGTTGGTTGACTGCATAGCACATATCTAGTCATGTGTTCAAAAGATAAATCAGTGAACCCACTAGCTATCGATAAATGCTAGCATCCACTTCCTCACCTTAAGTGGCATCCTCCTTCCTCTAGTTGGTTGTTAGAGGTGTCTCCATGGGTTTACAAATCTCCATGTGAAATCTATGTATTATATCATTTTAATACTTTCGTAGAGACAAAAATATTTTCCCATCACCTTACATACCTCCAATCCTAAGAAGTAGTGCATGAGACCCATTTCCTTCATTTTAAATTCCCTTCCAAGGCCCTTCTTACAAGATCCGATCAGTTTCTCATCACCTGTTAAGATCAAATCATCAACATATAATATAATAATAATAAATTTACCTTCTACCAAGATATGATATAGGTTTTCATCTGCTTCAGTTTTGATGAAGCCCAAACCAGTGGGATAGTTAATTATCCTGGTGTACCAAGCACGTGGTGCTTGTTTGAGACCGTATAATGCTCACTTTATTCTGCACACATGTTACTCCCAATAAAAAGTATCAAAACCTTCTAGTTTCTCGATGTACATCACCTCCTAAATAACCCCAATGAGAAATGTTTTTTTTTACATCCTCTGGTGGATCTTCCACTCCATCTGTGTAGCTAGTGCAAGAATTGATCTAATGGATGAGTACCTTTCTACAAGAGAAAAGGTCTCCTTATAGTCAATTCCTTCAACTTGAGAGTACCCCTTGGCCACAAATTTGGCCTGATACTTCTCTATGCTTCCATTAGCTTCCTACTTAACCTTGAAGATCCATATGTAACCCACAACTGATTTATCTGTTGGTATTGGGACCACTTCCCAAACATTGTTCCTTACAATGGATTCATTTTCCTCCAAAATTGCATCAACCCATACAGGTTTCTCTACTTCTTCCTCGAAATATTATGGCTTAGCCATTGCAGCCATGTAGCCAATGTATCAATTAGGCGATCTTCTATTCTTGAAAAAATTTGAACAAGCACCCACATTCTCCCTCGCATATTGCAAAAGTCTCTTAGCTCCATTGGTTCTTTTTATCCCTTCTTTATATGGTTTTTCTTGTGTGGTTGTCTCCACTCTCTAATCCTCAATTTTTGGTATCTCCACAACTTCCCGA
The DNA here is from genome assembly GCA_034641835.2 of Pinus albicaulis. Classification (NCBI taxonomy): domain Eukaryota; kingdom Viridiplantae; phylum Streptophyta; class Pinopsida; order Pinales; family Pinaceae; genus Pinus; species Pinus albicaulis. Next base: position 510,698,324 of record CM076584.1, read on the forward strand.
GGCTCCTCCTTTGGAGCTAAAAGATACTCTTCTGGTGGGATCTGCAGCTCCCTCTCAAAAGATCACTACATCACTTTCTCCTCATCAAATTTTACATTTCTTCGCACAATTGTCATTCTGAGGGATGGAAAGTACAGCTGATAGTTGTGAGGAGTTTTTGTGTAACCCACAAATACCCTTATTTTTTTTATCGGCTTAATATTATTCGTTGATTCATTGGATACATGGTAGTAGACAGAGGCCCACAAAATCCTGAAGTGTGACACATCTGGGTTTCTCCTCAAGAAATACTCCTATGGTGAAATCATGCCCAAAATCTGATGAGGACTCTGATTTTTCAAATATATTGTTGTGTTTCATGCCTCTTCCCACAAGTGTAGTGGTAGGCCCTTGTTATGCAACGTCACCCTCACTGCTTCCGTAATGCTGCAGTTCGTTTTCTCAACCACCACATTCTATTGTGGGTTGTGGGGTGTTGTCAAATCTCATCAAATGCCTTATTTCACATAGAAATTTTTGAATTCATTCAACACGTACTCACCTACATTATCACTCTTAAAATCCTTCACCTTCTTTTCTTTTTCTTTCTCAACTAGTGCCTTTAATTATACGAACTTGGATAATGTCTTATCTTTATTATGCATGAAGAAGATACATCACTTCTGTGAGAATTCATCAATAAAAATGACAAAATATTTGTGTCTGGAAGTGGAGGGTGTTGAAAAAGGTCCACAGAAATCAGAGTGGATCCTTTCCAACACTGCATGTGCTTTGTTTTCATGATCATGGAATGTGTATTTTGTGTACTTCCCCTAGTTACATCCTTTTCATACATCATATTTCTTAAGTGCTCCTTTGGGAAGGCCTATGGTTATTTTTTGCATAATAGTTAGGGAACCGTGATGAAAATGGCCAAGAATTTTGTGCCATATTTCACCGACATCATGGCTATGTACCTTCTCCTCCTTATTTCTTAATGCAGTAAAAGCTTTCGCATCTATCTGATATAGGTTCTTCACATGAACCTCGATTTGCTTCACTTGTCTCGTTGCTATGTGTCTCAAGAATTACTTTCCTTTTTTGAAGATCATTACCATAACCACAGTCTTCCAAAATTTCAACAAAGATAATTTTTTCTTTAGGCCCAGAAGGAACATGAAATCCTTGAGCCTGAGGGGGGATCACAACTCCCTCTAAAAGGTGATTGTACCAATCTGGATCACACTATACCTTCCGTCATCCCCCATCTCAATATGCAAATATTTCTCCTCCGGGTCACTAAAAAACTCTCTACACCCTGTCATATGGAACGATGCCCCTAAGTCCAAGTACCACATGCTCCCCCTCACTGTGTTGGTCATGCATGCGATGAGAGTAAATTAAATATCGGACAGTGAAGAAAAATATTCACATGCTACTCCTCCTGAGGTCTTCTTGATTGTCGTTTTGTGTGGACACTTCGTGGCATAATTTTTGAATTCATGAAAATGGAAGCATTTAATTTTGGACAAATCCTTCTTCTTGAACCCTTGGCTGGATTTTGGTCTGGTTTGAGATTTATTCCCTTTTCCCTTCTTTCTCTTTCCAACCAATGCAAATTTTTCTTCATGATTTCCCTTGGATGAAGTCCCATCTATGGTATTCTGCCTTATTTCATCCTGTACCAAATCGAACCATAAGTGTTCCTAATCCAGTATTTTCTCCATATCGTTCACTAAATCTTGATAGTTATGCCATCTCTTGGGAAGGCCTAGGAGTGTCAGGCTTACCAAATCATCTTCTGCAACATTAACATCAAGCCCACCAAGTTCATCATGAACTTGTGTGAACCTTCTCAGATACTTTGGAATAGTGTCATTCTTCTACATCTTGATATTTCAAAGTTTATCCTTGAGTGCTAGCTTCCTATGGTCACTACTATTCTCGAATTTTTTTGTCAATACTTTCCACATGGCGAACAGAGTTTATTTTCCATGGATATTTGAGACAATGTGATATCTCACTCCCTTCAATATTATTCTCCTCGCCTTAGTTACATCTTTCTTCCACTGATCAAGGTTATGGGCATTAGATACTCGTGGTTTTGTAACATTTGTCTTTATGTATTCTAGCAATCCATTGTCATCTAATATCGCCTCCATGTGATACTTGCATGCGATGAAATTAGAGTTTCCTTCCAAGGCATACTCTAGCCTCAGCTCATTGAAGGACATATTCTAAGCTCTAAAGAGATCCCATTTCACTAAACTGCAAATTCGATTCTCCTGAGAAACAACTTCGAAATTGCTTCTCTAATGTGAATCCTGGTCTGATACCATGTATAAATTATGATGTATAATTTAAACTGATCATGTAATTTTAATCTAGATAACAAGACAAAATCCTACTCTAGTACTCTACGGAATTCAATTCACAATTTAGAATAATAATCTCAGACATGCAATAAGAAATAAGACACATGCATACAACATTTTTTATGGGGAAAGTAATCTACTAAAATCCTCAATGTTTGTTTTCATTAATTTGATGAATAGAGATGTATTGCAATTTCTTTTCTCACCTTAGTTCAACCTGTAAGTGAATAACCTATCTATGTACTCATTGATAAGATTTGACCCAAAATTAGTCAATTTATTCCTCTAATTGAGCCCTTATTTCCTTGCACAATTCCCAATATTGACCATCTAACTTCATGCAACACATGTACCTCAAGACTAGTCTATAATTGATGTTACACTGCCTTGGAATCTCCACCATAGCTGGGGAACTCAAATTCTCTACATGAAATATCTATTTTGGGCTGATTGATAAGTTAAATGGATCATCATTGAGTTTGACTGAATTCCCACTGCACAACTTACCTTCCACTAGTTCCTCCAACAATTAGAACTATTTTAACTGAAAACAACTTTAAGTAACTGACCTTGATTGCTACAAAGTAGAAATCACACATGCTTAACTGAAATATAACTCCTCTAACTCAAATTAACTTAGATAAATAAGTGATAAGAGCCATGTCACTTTAATTAACTGCATCCAACTTGTCTTCTGATGTGGAACTTTGAATTTTCTCAATTTAATCAAGGAAAAATAATATCGAGAATTTCTTGCTGCATTTTTCAATAGTTTTGGAGGGGATATGGGTTGACGCCATCCATGGATATGTTGATTCATAGACTTCATACTTCATCCTTTAGTTTTTCAGGAAATGTATCGTCTATATGCTTCATGGCTATTAAATCTGTTGTGATTCACATAACTCCTAACTCTCTTCTATGTGAGGCATGTTATCCCTGCAACATAGCTAATTATTTGCAATGAAAGAATCTTTCTCCTTGGGATTATTGGCATGTGCCTCAATATATTATGAGGAGGACCATGTGATTTACGCATTTTTTAAATTACGATATCTATCATGCTCACATTTTAGACATATCTCTTTTTCTGCATATTATCCTATATATAGAATAAAACCATTCGAACATGCATGATATGATATGTACTCAACACCCAACATTTTCAAAAACTGATTTTCCTCTTCACAGCTACCCAAAAATACATTATCACTCAGAAGAACCTTATATTTGAATAACATGTAGTTGGTGGGCAATATAATTGTACAATGTCAATATTTAACATTCATGAAATCGACCATTTTTAATTTTGATTGTGTGGAAAAATATAAGTAAATTGATTGATCATGCAGGTAAATTACCTCAATATTTCCAAGAAACATGCATTTTACATCCCAAACTTTCATTTCAATTTGTACAACAACATCGTGTCCACAACTGAGTAGACTTTGACTTGCCACCATGTCCAAAGAGAGGGGTGGTGGAAGAAAATTTCAGGCTTTCAAATAAGGTATCAATGATATGAGCATCATCCCAAAGCTCAACATTCTAGAATGCATCTTACAACATTTCCTCCATGGAAATCGTATCTCGTAAGTAATCATCAATACCAACCTCTATTTGATTGCCTCCATCACCAACTTGTGATGAAGAAATACTATTGTTGTAGTCATTCCTATTTGGTGAATCTAAACATAATGACAATTGAATAGGTGGTTGATTCAACCATTATTTGTATGATTCCTCTTTGGGTCTTCCTCTTAATGCAACCTTCTCTCAAGTTGAAATTGTAGTGGGGTGCACCTAAAGATGGTAGGTGGGTCACTCATCATCACTAGAATCCTAATTTCAAAAATATTGAATGTTGTTATTACAAAATCTATGACATTAGTAAGCACGTCAATGTAATTGGTTTGTTGAAATTACATTATAACAAACAATTATTACCATCGTTAATCCAAGATTGCAGCTGGAAGATGGCATGTTCAAATTGGCAACATAAAGAGGCTATCTATTTTCATCTACCAACTACTTGCGATATGCTACTCTTGATAAGAGTTTCCGACATTTTTGAAATGGAGGAATATTTTATGCATATGACCTCGATTTTGAATCAGGACCCTGCAAAGTTAGATACATTTTTATTCAAATTTCCATTAATTAAAAAAAAAATCAATTAGATGATTGAAATATAAATAAAATCTAAACTTACTAGAGATGGAAAAGGAGAACTTCATGAAGTAATTTGATCGTAAATATGGAACGAGATGGAATTTGAAGAATTCATCATTTGATATTATTGAGATTTTGTCTCTGCATTTGAGAAAAATTAGAAATAAAATTTTGTGTGCATATCTAAAATTAATATCGAGAACCATATAACCACAATCTGAATTTCAATATAGTTTTCAAATCATTTTTCAAGAATAAGGCGACTTTAAGCGGAAAACGTATACTATGAACTACTGTAATTCATGTGGATGTGTCCTAAAGGATAATTTGGGATTAATATGCTATTTTATGTGAAAACAAAAATTTATATAACTTTTAAACCCAACAAGTGTGCTTCTCAGAGCAAATCACACCGATGCGTTTCAAAAAATACCAACACCGGGGCATTCAAATAATACCCACACTAGTGTTTTACATTTCGAAAAAAAAAATGTTATCATATCGATGCTTTTCTACAAAAATGAACCGATGTGTTTAAACAAAATAGCACTGCTATGCACCTGTTTCTAGATTTTAGAAAATAAAAATGAATCCAACCAACTCGATGCTCTTATAACAATTAGAGAACCAATGCTTTTAAATAGAAACTGCAACGTTCTGTTAAAAAAATTAATTGCACTGTTTCGAGATTTTGAAAAAAAATATGTATCATGTCGGTGCGTTGAAAAAAATTGTCACCCCGGTAATGTTGGTGAATTTTTCTTATAAACGCATCAGTGCACTTGTCTATCAAACGCACCAAAGTGCGGAGAAATTGAAAAAAAAAATGATTTTTTTCCTTTTTTTAAAAAAAAATTAAAAAATGAGTGATAATTTATTTTTCGAAATCTAATTTCATACAATATTTTAAATAGTAAAAATATATTCATTGTTTCATTATAAGTTATTTGTAAGAGAGACATCCCAGGAGCATTATGTAGCAACAAAACTGTTTATAAGATCAAAAGAGGAAAGGTTTGGTGATTCACTCAAGACCCTGCTTAGTAAAAATTTAGAACTTTATTGTTTATTTTATTAATAAAAAAATTTACAATTTAGGTTAGGTTTTTAATTAAAAGAGAGAACCTTTGCAAGGGATACATAATGGGTACTATGGAGCTGGAAAATATTTTGGATCCGCAACAATATCAGAATTTGAAAGGTATGGTGATTCACTTAAAACCATGGATATCAACAAAAAAAAAATGATATTGTTAATAGTTTTTACAATTTCTGTTAATTTATTCACAATTCAAAAGAAAAAAATTAAAATAATTAAAAAACCCTCTATAATAAAATATTTACTATAGATTTTACTAGTAAAAATTTTCATGATCTCTATTCATGTTTAAATTAATTAAAAAAAACAAAACATTACTTACCTTAAACCCTTGCTTCTTCTTGAAAAATTTCACCTTGGGTTTTAACTTCATCTTCCAATTTAGTACAATTAGTGTTTTTAAATTTAGGCATTTTAGATTTAATCTATTTTTGTACTTACTATATATATGGCATTTGACATGTAAAGTAGAGGAATCAATTATTGAATTAGATCCTAACCCTGTCAACCCTCTTCGGTTTTTTTTTAAACGGTTTTATGTTTCATGGTGCGCCCTCTGTAATATAATGCATCGGTGTGCCCTATATATACAATGCACCGATATATTATAACACTATCGATTCTATCCAATTTTTTCACCATTTCTCCCAGTGTAATATAACGCACTGGCGCGCCTCTTCCAAAAAGCACCATTAAATCATTGCGGTGTGTTTAGCCTTACAAATCTCACCATCATAATTTAAAATTATTTTAAAAAATAATTTTTCCATGAAAGTGTTGAACAAGTAAATGCTCGAAGTGTTTAATGGGAAATATTCAGATAAACACACCAGTTACCAGAGTTTTTTTTGGCTAAAAATTATTTGATTCATTTGTAAAATATATTTAATGGTTTTTGTATTGAATGATACAGGTTGTATATTGATAAAAAAATTCTCGAAGTGTAGGAGTTTCTCGGTGAGAGAAAAACGTTGTATTGTTTCATACTCTTCACTTTATACAATATACATATAGCAGAGTTTTAGGCAATGTTCTTTCCCCATATGCATCTTGTGTTGTGCGATTGGTTTTATCTTTCTCTTACTTATTATGTGATTGTGCGACTGTGTTTTGTTTCCGAAAATTTGTATAATGGTTTAGTATTTTGTTTTAGTACATTACAAGATCAGTTTGAATCCCATTGTTAGATTTTCTACATGGTATCAGAGAACCAACAATCACGATAAGAAGAAAAGAACATATTTTGTTATGATCAGGTTCGAATTTGTAGATTTACTCTTGAGGATCCAATAGCAGATCAAGATGTTTTTCAATGGCTTGAGACTCGAATATGAAATTGAGGGAAATTAAAATTATATAGCATGGAAGGATAGGATGGAGGAAGTTCTCAAGGAAAACAGACTAAAGGATTTCATAAATACTGATATCCCTCAGCCCGCAGTAGCAGATGCTCAACTTCTTGATGCATGGAATAATATTGTAGCAAAGGAGAGAACAATCTTGTTAGAAGGAGTTTGATATCATATTGTCTCGAGTCTCCATGGGAAGGCGACTCCATATGCTATGTGGAAGGCCTTGATAGATCTATATCAGAATAGTAGTGACCACAGGAAGTTGGCATTGAAATACAATCTAAGGAAGATCAAAATGGAGAAGGGCGAAAAGATCCAAAAATAGTTGACAAATTTCAATCAGTGTCAAGCTAAGCTTGGAAGTGGTGGGATAATTGTTGCCTCAGATGATTTAGTGAACCTAGCTCTTATAGGCCTTCCTAAGAGCTGGCATAAATATGAGGAATTTCTGAATGGGAGGGAGAAGCTACCAGATTTGGAGCGACTATGGTCTGATCTAGCACAAGAAGAAATTTGGTGGAGCACCAGAGATGGATCCTCATCAAAGATTGATGATGAGGATAATTGTGCCTTGGATGAAAAGGAAAATAAAGGAAAAGGGAAGGCATCCCATTCCAAATCTAATTCCGGAAAGGCAGGAAATAAGAGAGACTTTTCAAAGGTAAATTGTTTCAACTACCATGAGCATGGACACTATGCCACAAATTGTCCACAAAAGTATAGCAAAAAGAAGGCCTTAGGAGGAGAAACAAGCAAAGCACTGGCTTCATAGTTTGAGTTGGATTTAACTCTCATCACATGCATGGTGTCATCCATGATGGGTTCATTGTGGTACTTGGATAGTGAAGCTTCATTCCATATGACCGCAAACATAAAATTCTTTAGTAGCTTTGAGGAGAAGGATCTCCAAATGCACATTGAGATGGGTGACAACGATAGGTATAGCACTATCGGTGTAGGTACCATTACCTTTAATAGGGAGTTAGGTAATCAAATCACATTAAAATATGTCATGTATGTTCCTGGTTTAAAGAAGAATTTAGTTTTTGCTATGTTGGAAGATCATGGCTATGATGTGATCTTCAGTGAAGGAAAGGTGTTCCTTCTATTATCACTCCCCCCATTTCCTAAGGCTGAGAATGGAACTGAAGGAGGTAACCTCAAACCAATCTTTAGGTCTGGTAGCTAGGCCTACCAAAACCAACTCGTCCCCCTGAAAATATCAATAGTGCAACCACCAGATCTATTATTTAAACTAGAAGAAAAAGGGAAACCGGAAATTCCCCTCCCTAATTTATTTCATGCTTTCATTTGGAAGGAATCCCCCTCCAGAGGGCTCTCTCAATGTCACTTTTGCAGCCAATGAGATGACTCAATATGTAATGATATTAGGCTAGTTATAAAGCTCATTAGATTAGGGTTGTTTGTTTTGAATTTTTTCTAGATAGGATGAAAATCAAGGAAATACGTCTAGGTTTTAGCTCTGATTTCAAAGGTTCAGTTGCAGAGTTGAAAATGAGACCAGGTAGGTATACTTAAGAACATACTTAATTTGTCATTATGTATAGGGTTTGAAAATAGAAAGAGAATCAGAATGAGCATGAATACATGAGTTCATTCATCATAAGAGGAGAAACACATTCATGATAATATTATAAAACATAGAATAAAAAGCCATAATTCTATTCATAAACTCATAAGATCATCATATAGAAGCATACATGTCATGGCAAGAAAGCATAAACATTCAACGTGTCTTTGATTTCACTGAACAAAGTTTGTACAATAGCTCCACACTACAAATAACAACTATCCAACCTCTAAAATGACTTGAGTTGGACTACATATAGAAAATAGAAGTGATGACACCTAATTGTGTTGAAACCTGGTCCAAAATACATCATAAATGCACTCTATGAATCATTATCTAGAATCTAGGGAAGTTAGAAACAATCCCCCCAAATTTAGCTAATAACTAGGAGTGTATGTCTCCTTGATTAATTACATGATTCCTCCACAATGAGAGGCAAAAAAAATTCTCTTATCCAAAATACACCTCATAGGACAGCCACAACCTCAAAATTTGGATCATTCTGGCTTGAAAACTGTCCAAAAGGAATCTAAGACAGAAGCGTCGTGCTACTTTGAGGGTTATTTTGGCTGACCTTTAGGAATCCATCTGTAAATCTGAAGGTTAGGATAGGTATCCTTGTGTGTCTTATTTCCATCCCAAGATTTAAAATGAGAAAATACCCCCTAGAAGGCCTTCAAAAATTCATTCTCCCAACCTTACTTTAGAAGCATCGTGCATAGGAAAAATAAGTGGTAGAAGCATGAAAAATAAGTTATTTTTTGAGTTTTTCCTCCAAAAATAAAGACTTTTATGCCAAATTGAGACCATGTTTAGAAATTACATGGAAATATAAATCCAATCATGTAGAAAAATTATCATTTGAAGTCTCTGAGGAAAAGCATTGTGCCACTGCGGGACACTTTTGTACATCCAAAATTGCCAAAATTGCCATAAATCCAAAATTTTCCAATTTTTTGTTTTGCAGAAATAGGCCTCAATGAGGGATCAATATCTCTCTAAATATAACGTGTTTTGAAAAAATTATGGAGTTTTTTTTTGCTTGGGCATGTTATGAACAACAACCTCCTCCATTTTTCCAAAATACTTTCCCATTTGTTTAGAATCCAAGTTTGAAGTTGGTCACTAAAATTTGCAGAAGCGTAGCACACTCTTAGCAGAAGTGTCGTGCCACTTTGAGAGGTATTTTGGTGGCCTTACTAGAGGATTTTTGGGATTCAAGTGGTATGGTTGAAAATATTAGGATGTATGCTACACAATGCAATCATCAAGCACTGCAAAACCTTGCTCCAAGCCCTTGAAAATTTGACTTAAAGAAAACTTGTTCAAAAGTGTAGAAAAAGACCTGGACAAACTGTATTTTTAGATTTTCTCTCAAACCATAACACCCGTGCATAAAATTAAGAATGTTTTTGTTCCTGGCCTATGATTGAAAAAAAAATATTTCACTTTTTTCAAATTCATCTTCATTACTTCGGAAAGTACATTTTAAGTAGGATTGTCCCTATGAGCAATGTAAACCTTGGCTTAATCATAAAACTCTGAAAATGATGCCATGGGTTTGAGTTGGCTCAAACCTGGAATAATGACCTCCCTTATTTGAATTTATCTTCTCAGCTTCCATGCTTTTTGTCAGCAAAAAGAAACACTAGCTTGATATGAAGGAAAGGAAGGGTGAAAACTAGGAAAAGAGGGGAAAATGGGGTAGCAAGCTTAGGGAGGGAAATCGAGGGGATAGGAGTTAGGGAAAAATATGAAAAAAATAGGGGAGATAGGGTAGTGTGTTACGAACACAATATAGGTGTAATTTTTGGAAATGGATAAGGGAAAGAGGGAAAAAGGGCCTAAACACATAGTTGACCTAGTATCTCTGAAAAAGTGTAGTGAGGATTAGGGTTTGAGTGAAAATGGGAGAAATGAGAGATATGAATGATATGGAATGAACTAGAAAGGTATATGAGTCATGTGTGAAGGTTAATAGATGATGAAACTAGGGGTTTTCTTTCTAAAGCAAGCTAAACATCAATGAAACCAAAAATGTGGTTGAAAACCATAGAAGAGGGAATCCACCCTTTACTGCAGAAATTGAGTTAAAGGAAAGGTGAGGGATGATCACTTACTCACTTGGAAGCCTATGAAACTTGAGAAATGATGAATTGAACCTTATGATGATTTATTTGAGCTTGAAAGGAAAAAACTTAGCAAACTGCAAATCTTTGGATGGTTGTGGAAAGTTGTGAGCATGAGAGAGGAGCCCTTTTGACCAGGTAGCATACTTCTTTGAGAAAATAAAATTTGACTTTAATTTATTTTCCTATCTTTGCTAAATCCCAATGATGATGCTTTATATGGTGAAAATTACTCTTTTTTCTTTCTTTCATGACATGATTGGACATTGTGTCGACAAAACAAATGAGACCTAGGCCATAACTTAGATGGAGGTATGTTTACTGATCTATGACCCTAGGTGATTGATGAATGACATGACCTTTAAATGATGATGACCATGAATGGAGTGAAGTGGGTAGAATTTTAGACTTAGACAAAATTTAGTGAACAAAATTTTTATTCGATAATTGGTTCGAAAGCATGAATTTTTGACCTAGGACCACTACCAAGTAAACCTGAAAGAGGGTATTTGATCACTGGACATTAAGGCACTAACACCTTCATCGCAAAGCCATGGGAAATGTGAAAAATATTGGGGTTAGAGTAAAGAATCTCCACAAACTGGATGTAGAAGAATACGTAGCATTGAGCACCAAAGTAGAGAAGGTGGAAAGGCGAGACATTGGTGAGTTATCGCACATGAGGTTGGGCTATCTACACCACAACGCTTTGAATATCATGCAACAGATTTATATAGGACTTCCAAAGGGTGCACTTGTGCATAGAGATACATGCAAAGGGTGTACATTGGGGAAGCATACCAAAGCCACCTTTTAGGATAAGGAAAGCCAAGCCAAGGTGATCCTTGAGAGTGTTCACTCAGACGTGTGTGGACCGTTCTCGACAGATTCCACAACAAAGCACATATAATATATGATTTTTGTTGATGATTTTTTAAGAAAGTGTTGGATTCTCTTCATGTGGAAGAAAGATCAGATATTCTCCAAGTTTTGTGAGTTCACAACACTTTTCGAGAAATATACAGGGAAGAAGGTGAAGGCTCTAAGGAGCGACAATGGTGGAGAATACATCTCTAACAAATTCAAGAACGTATGTGCCTTAGAAGGAATTCGAAGATAATTGATACCACCTCATAACACACAACAAAATGGGGTTTCAGAAAGAAATAATAGAACTATTGTGGGAGAAACACAAGCTATGTTGCATAATCAGGGCCTACCATTGAATCTGTGGGGGGAAGCATGTAATACAACAACATTTATGTAGAACATAAGTCCTCATCGGATACTTGGGATACTTTCACCAGAGGATATTTTCTTAGGTAAGAGACTGGATGTGTCATATTTTAAAATTTTTGGTTCATATATTTATTTCCATGTAAAAAAAGATGTCAGGAAGAAGTTAGAGCCAACAAAAAAGTTGGGGATATATTTGGGGTACACTGATACACCTCAAAAATATTGAGTGTACTTCCCAACAAAAATGATGACAGTGGTCAGAAGAGATGTGAAATTCGATGAATACAAAGCCATGTGATTTCCCCTTGAGAGGGAATTCGAGTTTCATGCATTTGAGGAGCTCTTAGCTCCGAAGGATAAACCGCAGGATGTGGAGAAGCCACAATCAGAGGAACAGAGAGTGGTAGAAACCACTCATGCAGAGCCATCTACCAGAGATGGAAGGAAGAACACCAAAGAGGTTGAAAAATTATTACTAGATGTGAGACATAATGTGGGACCACCCACATCACAACACAGGAAAAGAAGGTCCCCAGAGAGGTACACTGGATACATGGATCATATGAGTGAAGGTACTTAGATAAAACCATCCTATTTTGAGGAAGAAGTGAAATAACCAGTGTGGGTTTATGCCATGGTTGAGGAGTATGACTCCATTATCAGAAACGATGCATGGGAATTTTTCCCAAGCCCAATGGGGAAGTCAGTTGTAGGATTCAGGTGGGTATACAAGGTGAAGCAGGAATTAGATGGGAGTGTGGAGAAACATGAGGCTAGATTTGTGGCCAAAGGGTTCTCTCAAGTGGAGGGGATTGACTAAGATGAGAATTTTGCACCAGTCACAAGGTACTCATCTATTAAATCCATCCTTGCACTCTCGGTGCCATTGGGATGGAAGATACATCAGATGGATGTAAAGACAACCTTTCTCAATGGAGTTATTAAGGAAGAGGTGTACATTGAGTAGTCAAAAAGTTTTGAGACCTTAAACATGGAGTCACATGTGTGCATACTCAAGATAGAATTGTATGGGTTGAAGCAAGCAACGTGTGCTTGGTACACCAGGATCAACAACTATTTCACTGGGTTTTGATTCACCAAGAGTGAGGCGGATGTAGACCTATATTATATTGTGGTTTATGGTAAGCTTTTGATTATTTTACTTTATGTTGATAATCTGACACTGACATGTGATGAGCAGCTCATAAAGTCTTGCAAATAGGATCTTGCAAGAGAATTTGAGATGAAGGACATGGGGCTCTTGCACTATTTCCTTGGATTGGAAATATCGAAAAGAGATGGGGAGCTATTTTTATCTCAGGGAAAGCATGCCAAGGAGATTATGAGGAAGTTCCAAATGGTGGGAATTAAACCGACAGAGACTCCTCTAGCAGGAAACTAAAGGAAGGAGGATGTTACTTCGGGCAATGTAGTGGATGCTACTATTTACAAGAAACTATTAGACATTGGGTTCAACGCTCCCCGTGTGTTTCGCGACATGGACTAACCGCCTCTCATGGATCCTAACTCTAGCGATTGTAGCAGAGACTAACCTGCGAGTTTTTGTCTAACGGAAATCGTTATTCCAATAGAAAATTATAGGTTCACTCATGTATTTGGTGAACACATGACCCGCCATATTCTACACATTTAACTAGCTGAGCCAAAAAATGGTTAAGCCTACCAAGCTCTTTTGGAAGGTAGGAAATCATGTGTTGAGATATCTTAGAGGCACTACAAAGTATGGATTATCGTATAGGTGGACAGAGGGACTGAAGATTCAAGGCTTCACTGATGTAGATTGGGCAGGGAGTCCATATGACAATAAGAGCACATTAGGAGGTATCTTCAACATATGATCAACAACAGTTTCTTGGTACAACAAGAAACTGAGATCAGTTGCACCCAGTTCAACAGAGGCAGAGTACATGGTGGCCAGTCAGAAAACATGCGAGGCCATCTGGATGAGGAAGATTCTTGTTGGTTTGTTTGGTCAATAGATGGATTCAGAGGTGATACATTGTGATTGTTAGGTAAATTTGACTCAAGGATAGAGTCAAAGTTGACCAGGTTAAACAGTGATGGTTTTCAGGGCACATGGTATTGTGCACCCATGGTTTTCTTCCTGTGGAATTACATGTAATGGAGCCTATAAAAGGCTAAGAGGACTTCATTGTAATGTAGGCCTAGAGGTGAGCAGTGAAGGCTCACTTGGCCAGACTGGCTAGGCTTTTGGCCAACGATAATGAGATTTTATTAAGGTGGGTTTTCCCTGGAATTGGGGTTTTTTCCTGGTTAAATATTTTGTGCATTGTGTATGTTTTATTATTGTTGTTGTTTGATTTATGTTTCTCTCAGTAAATAAGTAAATATCTCTGGTTAAATTTTTCTTCATCTGGTATGAGAGCCGTGGTCTAGGGTTTGGGATTCAGAGGGACACCTTTGTGGCCAAGGTTAATATGTACTATCTAATGAGATCAATTTTGATAATGGCTTTGAGATTGAATTTGTGGACCTGGAATAAAAATCTAATGACCAAAATCAATGGATTCTTTTCTTTCCGACAGAAGAAGCCTTGTGCAATGGAGTGGTCAGCTTGCTCGAGAGCAGCGAATGGGCGTGAAGAGGAGCGACTTGGATGATCTAATTGTCTGTGGTGATGACCGTATTTATGATGTATGGATGGTCACCGTGGATAGGGAAACTTCTTTGGCCCTTAACCGAGATCCTTGTGAGGGATCAAGCTTGATCAAGGGAATAGCCCACAGGGGGCATCTAGAGAGAATTCCGTGGAGAAACATCAATAGATCTATCAAAGGAGGCGAGGTTGTGAGAAATATTGGAGTCCTTTACAGTCATAGAAACACAAAAAATGTGAATAGAGTGAAGGAATAAAGCTAGGCAGAGATCTAGAGGGCAGCTGGAAGGTTAGGCTAGGAGATATGAGTGCAACAGATTATTGCTGAGCGTAGAGGTCGACTAAAGAGAAACAGGAAGGAAGAGATCTAAGTGTTGCACCAAAGAATCAAAATAGGGTTGGACATCAACGTCAATGAAAATGACGATGATGTTTTGGTAGAAAAAATTGTGGTCTTACATTGTTTTACCGTCGCATCTGAGGAAGCATATGTCAAGGTGAACATCGCGGAGATGAAGTCACCAACTAGTCTTGTGAAGGTGCAGTTATGGATCCACCTGTGGAATAATGGAGATGATGCAAGGGAAATGGTTTCAGAGCCGTAGGTTTGCGTGCATATATTTGTTGATATGTCAACTGCGAGTGGAAAATCTACATACTATTGCCATCAGGATCCATCAGGCATAGGGTCTCGGGGACTCATGTCAACAAAGGAGCCAACACATAGGACGTTGGTTTTCTGGAAGTTAAAATTCACAAAATATTGTTAGTGCGGTAAAGTTAGAAGATAAACCAAGAGAGTGCAACATCGATAGCCACAAGCACAAAGGACTAGAAATTCACACGAAGAGACATGGTTGGATTTGACAACGATTGCAAGGCTTTGCACAGTGTTGCCAATGGTTAGGCTAGCGTTTGAATTTAATGATTTTCCTAGGCGCAGATGGAAGATTCGTAATTAGTAACAACCGATACAATGTGAGTGCATGTGGAAATTGATACAAATATCCCTAATGTAGAGGAGTCTCATGATCATTATTTTTCTCAGAGAAAGAAATAATATGGTATTAAAAATAAAATCATGCATCCATGAGAAATGTCCAAACCTTTGCTTATGATAAATTTGGTTAATGTTTTTTATTAGTCATGGTGCATTGGATTAGAGAGGAAAGAATTAAGGCAAGAGAAGGAAAGTGGGAAGAAATAAGGAATTAAAAAAAAAAAAATTATTATTATTTAGTCATAATTATTGCATGTAAATGGGTATACTGCTGTAATACTTGGTAAGGCATACATACCCCTGGGTAATCACTGGTAAATTTTGAGTTAGACCTAGGCGATAGGGAGCTTGCTGGGTTAACAAATAACTCAGGCATAAAACTTTGATGGGGGTAAGGGCCAGAGTGAGTGGGGCTGAATCACTTGGCAAGATTGGCTGGATATAGTCAAGGAACCCCAAGTCAAGTTTAAGGGGGGAATGTTAGGTAAATTTGACTCGGGATTAGAGTCAAAGTTGACTAGGTTAAATAGTGATGGGTTTTAGGGCACATGGTATTGTGCACACATGGTTTGATTCTTGTGGTATTACATGTAATGGATCCTATAAAAGGTTGGGATGACTCCATTGTAATGTAGGAATGGAGGTGAGCAGTGAAGGCTCACTTTGACAGATTGGCCAGGGTTTTGGCCAAGGCTAATGAAATTTCATTAGGGTGGGGTTTCCTCGGAGTTGGGGTTTTTCCAGGTTAAATAATTTTTTCATTTTGTATGTTTTATTATTGTTTCTGGTTATTTTATGTTTCTCTCGGTAAATAAGTTAATATCTCTGGTTAAATTTTTTTCAGTGATAACCAAAGTTGCATCAAATTCTCGGTTAATTTGGTATTCCATGACAGGTCCAAGCACATTGATATTCGGTATCACCATCTCAGATATTTTGTTCAGAGGTAGATTATTTCATTAGAGTACATTCCCACGGAGGATCAGGATGCAAACATCTTGATGAAGGCGCTAGAAAGAAGCAAATTTGATTTCGATAGAGACCCGATTAGGGTAGTAGATAATCCATTTCTCGTTTAAAGGGAGTGTTGAAATGGCACCCCCAGTGGGGTTCTGATTTAATTTTCCCTTAATTAAATTGGAATAGAAATTGTAATTTCATCTCATGACAAATTTTATTAGTTAACTAAGTCAGAATGACTGAGTTCTCTTAGGAAATTTGAGTTGAGGGTCACAGAGGAGACATGTAGAGTTCTCTCGTGATTTAAGGGGGTCCAGTTACAATTATTTTTGAGATGTAATTAGTTAACTCAATTAATTGAGTTAAAATTAGTTTAACTAGTTCTAACTGAGTGATGAGCTAGTGAAAGGTCTAGTGAATTAAATATGATTTACTGCACAAGTAGTGATTAATCAGTTAACTGATAATTCTTTATAAATATTTTTTACATGTCAGTTCTAAGGAAGGCCCAGTTGAGACTAAGGTTAAAGGGATGATAACTATCAATTGTATAATTAGAAAATTGTACAGGCCAGTTATAGAGACATGTGGAATCCAAGGATGCATTGCAAAATAAATTCAAGGGAATTTCCTCTTTAATAGGGTGATAATTCCTCCAATAATATGTGAGCAAGGGAGGCTGAGAACTCACTAAGTAATTGACTGATTTTTCCTAGATCAGAGTGAGACAGTTGGCAGAGTGCAGGAGTTTCTCAGTGAGAGAAAAAAAAATTATTGTTTCATGATATTGACTTTATACAATACACAGATAGTGGTGTTTTAGGCAATATGCTTTCCCCAAATACATCTTCTATTGTGCAATTGATTGTCTCTTTCTCTTATTTGTTATTTGATTGTGCGATCGTGTTTTGTTTCCAAAAATTTGTAGAAGGATTCAATATTTTGTTTTAGTACATTACAAAATCAGTTTGAATCCCGTTGTTAGATTTTCTACATCTTTATCATCGTGAATATGATGTAATATTAGCTAGGAGAAATGTGAAAACATGAATTTCAGATACTATTTTGTGATAAGTATGTGGAAAAAATAATATTTTTGAGTTGTTTATTAAGAAATATTCAAATATATTTTCTGTCAAAAGTTTAAATTTAATATAGTATCATTTTTATATTATTTAACTCATATTTATTATTAAAAAGAGTTAAATTTAAACCAGTACAATGTTATATCTTTATTACCATACAAAAGTTTACTTACCTCTTTAAGGGAGAACTTCCAATAGAGAAAATCCCCAACTACAAGTAACTTGACAAGCCTTATTTTACATTTTTGATCCTCATGTTTAGAGAGAAAAATTGGTAAGAGTTGTTATAAATATTAAATTTAAATTGCTTAAAAATATCATACCTTTAATAATATATATATATATATATATATATATATATATATATATATATATATATAAGTTTTCTTAAATCTAAATTAATTACGCCTAGAGGAGCTCTAGTATGGGAGGGAAGTTGTCACATAACATTAAATTTAAAAATAAAAAAATAATAATTTAAATAAAAAAATAAAAAAATATAAATAACAAAAGAAATTAATGTCGGCCATAATTACAAAACTTCAATTTACACCTTAATCTTATATAATTATATATAAAGATATTAAGTAACTCAAAGTAAAAAAAAATCATTTATCTTTTATTATGATGAAGAAATGTAATGAGTACAAAATATAATTTAATCTTTACTACAAGAAAGAAATGTAATTTTTTCGCTTGACAAGAAATAATATTATTGATAATACATTATGTGTAATTCATTATATTATTATTGATATTAAACTATGTATAATTCATTCTACTGTTCCACTTACATGTGGTATTTATAACAAAAAATATTTTATTGCTAACCATAAGTAAAATATTTCAATGTCCATATTAAATAACATAATTTTATATATACTTTATATGGAAAAAAATAAAGTAATTTAAATTGAAAATTTTCTTATATTTGCACTTTAGTGAGAAAGATTGAGAGAATTCTTATTCCATTAATAGTTTCTTTCTAATTCAATGTATGAGGGATATTTGTAATTTTTTAAATGTCTAATATGGATTTGATATGTAATATTTTAGAAAACGCTAATAATAAAAACAATTAAATGTATACATACAGGAAAAAAATATGAGGGAGCATATTTAAAATTTTAATGTGGGGCTCTTGAATTATAAATAAAATATATTAATGTCAACTACATACATATTATATAATCCTAGATCCATTTTCACTCAGGATCTACCAACCACATAGAGGGATCAAATATCTTTTCACTTTGAAATATGTTTGCACCTCAGGAGATTTGATCCCTCTTGGCTCTTGGTAGATCCTGAGTTAAGATGGATCTAGGCTAATTATAAAAAAATCCAACTTAAGTTTTTTAAATTTAACAATAGATTGAATTTTATAAACCAATATTGAATTATTTAAATTGTATTTTTTAACAATATATTAATAATAATGTTTTTATATTAAAAATTTAAAGAGTTACACATTTTCATCTTATTAAGAAGTAACTAAATTATTTTACCTAAAAATATTGTTTCCTTGTGAGTATTGAGTTATTTTAATATATATTGAATATCAATGAACTATCTAAGAAAATATTTATCGTAATTTTACAATCACAGTTTCAACCATACTAAAATTTGTAATTTATAAAAATATCTTTGCATTTTTTTTTAAAGCAAGTTGTTTTGCATGCAATTTCATATATAAAGGTTTGATATAAGTTCATCAATACATAATATATAATAAATATTATTTCATATAAATAAGCATCATGATGATAACCATATAACAAACATAAACATCAGCTAAGACATACATTCAAATTCACTTCCATCATCTAATTATATACACCTCTAACACATATAAATGTAATTAGGTAACACACAAATCTAATCATCTACCAAGAAATCATCATCGTGATCACATCTAACAAAACAAAAACATTGTAATATAACATCATCACCACACACATCCTCAAATTAATATAAATATCATGTCAAATAATTGCTATCACATACATATCTATCTGCAAACACATTAAAATAACATATCTAATAAACCAGTCAAATAACTACAATCAAATATCTGATATAACAGACTTAGTAGTTCCAAACTAGTATGTGGTAGAAGACAATGGATGGTCAACTACTGCCTCAACATCTATAGAACTCAGTTGAAGTGGTGGAGGAGGTGGCTAGTCTGCAATAGAAGATGATGGATGGTCAACTACTCCCTCAACATGGTCTGTCGAAATATGAGGTGGAGGGGGAGGTGGTTGGTATTCTCTGTCAGAATAAACATAAGGCACATCCTCTAGCTATGACATCTCATCGTTAGGTGACTAATGAGGAGGTGTAATACTAGAAGGATCACAGACACACTGAAAAAAATGATATGATGGGGTGGTACTACTAGAAGCTTCACGATCATCACCATCAACATCATGATCATGATCACCACTCTCATCATCATGATCATGATCACCACCCTCATCATCATCATTATCAGCCTCATCTGATGTATCTACCATTGCATGCCCTACATCCCTCATTATTGTTAGTACCCTACTAGTTCCGATAATATGATGCATAAGAGATGTCAACTCACACGGACAGTCCCTATAAATATCCACGAACCAAGGATATGCACTGATATCTCAAGCCCTAGCAGGGCAGACGCCCTCATCAATCAAAACTCTAGCCAATATATTTTAGTGGTCCATCAAAAATCGCAAGCTAGTCCAACTGCCCCTAACCTCCATGCCCCCCTGAGTATGTGCCTTGCCCATATCCTTATCTCCTCCATTGGGTGGGGGAGGATGAATGTCCCCATCCAATGTGATGATGTCTACAAAATATATATTACACAAAAATTATTAGATAATTTCATTAAAAATTTTAATAAAACAACTTAAAGAACATGTTAGAATACATTTTATTCTAGTTAATTAAAATAATAAAATGATACTAGATTAATTTAAAGAAAACACCAATATTACCTCTATCATATGGAGGCTCAACCACTATGAAAATGATGTTGGGACACTATCTCCAGTCAATCCCCGTATACAAAAAATCCAACATGACAAATGCATGGTCATCCTCACTGGCTAGTAGCACCAGTGCCTTGTCAAAAATCCTGGTCGGATACTTTGGCAGGCCCCTCTTCGGAATAATCTACCGCCATATGCGCATTTAGACCTTAGTGATCAGCCTAGGAGGGTGACGATCAGATGTATGCCTCGTCACTATAAACCTCTCAAAAAATAAACAAAAATTCTTTGAAGTGAAAGGGAAGGTTTCCCTCCCATGTCTCAATGCACGACATCTATCTAAAGCTATGCAAAAATTTCTCAAAAATATGGTAGACCATCTGATACAAATTTGCACCTGAATAAAAGAAATGACATTATACAAAAGATGACAACTAATGCACTTCCAATCACTACTAGAGTGTGCAATGGTGGTGACTACACTACAAGGAAAAGACCCTCTAGCCAAGGTCATAAAGGAGGTTTTTAGTGTTATAAAATTGGCCAAAATTGTCAAAAAAACATTTTCTACAACAGATTTTTTTGGTAACAGATATTTTGGCAGAGCTTCTAACGAAATTTCAACAAAACTAAAAAAAATGGGCGGTCAGAGGTTGTTACGATTTTTTTATCATCGGTGTGCACATCAAGTGTCAACTCACTGATGCGTTGTATTGTGAATGCATCAATACTGTAAACCTACCCGGCACCGAGACGGAAAACAAATTTCGAATGCCCTAGGGTGTTTAGCAACAGCTCAGTGCGTGTCAGCCAGCCAATTGCACTAGACCAATGGAAGGTGCATGCATCGGGCCATTAATGTGTAAAACCACATCGGGCCTTGTAGGTGATAAAACACACCAGGCCATTAAGTTATAAAAACGCACCGGCGCGTTAAACGCAAACTGCACCGATGCATGTAACACCTATCAGACCATTCAGGTGGTAGTTGTTGATAAAACGCACTGGGTGTTGGGAAAAATACTGAGAGGGGGGGGTGAATCAGTATTTACTGCATAATCAAATATTTTTACTTTTTCATTCCTTAAAACCCATACGCTACTTTCCTTCAGTAAACTAGCGTATATACGCGAATCCCCTTTATGAAACTAGCGTATACACAGAGATCTAGATATGTCATTAAATCTTCACTTCTATTATTCCATCATTCATTCATCAGATGTTTAATAAACAGTAAACATGTGCAGTAAGAACAGAATAAACCATCACACAAAGCATCACACATGAACACCGGGATTTTTAGGTGGAAACCCAAGTCGGGAGAAAACCACCGCTGCAGTTGCTCAGCCTTCAATATTTTATTATAGAGAAAACATATTACAACATATGTGTTGGCGCAGACTTGACCAGCACGCAGGCACCCACCTGCGCTCGTTTACCAGCCTCTCCTGGAAGGGAGCTCCAACCCCCTGACTCGTTTACCAGCCTCTCCTGGAAGGGAGCTACGACCCCCCGATCTCGTTTACCAGCCTCACCTGGAAGGGAGCTACAACCCCTGACTGAAGGCTACAACCCTCAGCACCACCTTGGACCACGTTTCATCAATTTTCACACTGGATCCAACAACTTCAATAGAACACCACTTGCAGGCCACATTTCATCATATTTCCAAACTGGACCCTTTCCAAACTTTTAAACACAAACATA